>JANKKB010001986.1:32883-49097 GCA_026225775.1 Bursera palmeri
TATTATTTACATTGTTAAATATTAAAAAAAAAAAAAAAAAAAACCAAAATTAAGGAATCCGTTTAAAAAATTATCATGTTTTAAAAATATTTGGATGTTATAATTACAAATCGAAACATTCATATACAATCTTTTTTGTCTCTAACTAATACTCTTTTTGGACTCTTAAGTTATTGGTTTTTAATGCTCAACAATTAAAAAGATATATTAATCTATTGATTTATCAATTTATAATTATGATATCTAAATTTTTTTAAATTACCCCATTAAAATTAATGTATTCTTATTCATATTTAATTTCGTTTTAGTTAACTATCACTCTTACTCATGTAAAATTTAAACTTGGAAAGGACCCAAAAAAATTAACTAAAAACCCTTATAAGGGAAGTGTCCCTTCTTTGAGAAAATCTAATAAAATCTTGTCATGATGAGGAAGCCAAGTATCTGCAGGCGAAGCAGATATGATTCTTTCTTTCTTTCTTTCTTGCTTTAACCAAAGGTGGGTTTACCACTAACCAACCACCGGCAAAAATGGTGCACTAAAAAATACAAAAGAAACGTGAAAGCCTTGCAAAGACAACTTAGCTAGCATAAGAAAACGAGGTCCAGCCAGTTGTTCCTAGCTCTAGAGAGCCCCACCAGACGTGACTTCCTTAAAGAGAAGTTTCCAAGTCTGGTATAAGGTACACGTGTCATTATATTGATGTTGATGGTTGTTTGCCTCAAAAGGGAATGAAATCTGACATTTATAAAGCAATTGTGAGGTCCACCCTCATTGAATGCTAACCAGTTGATTTTCGGAGAAGCTTTCATCATGGTCCCTACCCTTCACTGGTTGAAATTGAAATCGTATTTGTATTCAACTTAATTGCGTACGCAGCCTGATCTGACATAGATCAAATTTCCTTTTATCTTCTAGTTGTAGACTTGAACTTTGGTTTCCAAACTGGGTATCTGAGTAGATCAGGACCACAAATTCTAAAGCTTGCATTTCAGTCCGCACAACAAGACGCATAACTTTTTAAACCTGCAAATTATTCATCATCATGCCTTTAATCTTAAAATTTTGAAACTCATGTATATATGAATGCTAAAAGATAACTAGTTTGACATGGCAGAAATGTTATCATACATATAGTATATAATTCTAAAACAACAGGAGCATTTTCAAGTTTTTCTTAGAGGAAGAAGAATTTGCTTAAGATATTGTTGTCTAAACGTATTACATGTCTTAGACCACCCTTGGTCTGTTACACTCCACCTGCATATTAGGTGTATCGTTGTTTGTTCATCCAAATTCATATTTCCATGAGAGGAGAGTGTAAGCTTAAGTTATTAAGTGAAATGATAACATGATTACATGGACATATAGGGTTTGTCATCAACTAATAGCAAGTCAGAAAGAGAAGAGATTGATTTAGAAACCAAATGGGAAGGTACTAGTAGTCCTGTCTAAATGTTACAAATCTTGATTGGCTTACTTGGGTGATTTTTCCAGAAAGAAATGAATGACGGGAAAAACCCAGAATGTATTTCCAGAGTTACGGTGAATGGCATGACAAATGACAGTTACAAAACTGTAAACATGAAATCTATAATTCTATATATGCAACAGACTTTGTTAGATTCCTTGTTTTTACCCAAGAAGCAAAATCAACAAATGGTTAAATTGTTATATAAGGACATCTTTTTTCAAACTTTTATGTTAACCCTTGTATACATATATATACATTTTCAATAAGAAGACGCTGAAACTTTGTCTAGCTGACTAGAGAGAAATTAAGTGTGTTAACAAAAGGAAATTATTCGAAATTGACGTGGAAACAAACCACTGCTATTTTCTATCACTGTATTTTGGTATTGAAAGATGGAGTAGATGAGCCATTTGTGTTTATTTTATTAATTTGGTCCCATGCTGATAGATGATTAAAGGGATGGATATAAAGGCAGGAAGACGGTATTGGTCGGTGGTCACCATCGAATAGTGAAGTGAACGCTAGCTAGATACAGTTTCACTCACTATTATAACACTTGCAATGTTCATGTGAGGATGATAAGCTGTTTACCATTGGATCAAAAGCTATAACTATTAACAGAACACCTTACCAACACTTCGATGGTGTCTTGACCATTCGACCTCTGTCACTTGACATGTGCTAACCCAACTGACCAATAATTCAGGCTTGCCTTTGATTTTTCTCCAACCTCTGATGATGCCTTAATTTCCTATGCAACAAGTAATGATCCTTATAAACTATTTATCGGTCTTTATTCTTCATTTCTCCTGCATATTGATTATTCTTTATTCTTCATTTCTTCTGCAGAGTGATCATTCTTTCTATACATTTGTATTTGTTACATCGATCATCACGAGTGCAATAGGTGCAGTCTACAGTTGATATACTGGCCAATACACAAAAACTCTCCACCTGCGAAGTTCTGCATCATTGGACCACATTACAGCGCTTGAAACCTCAGCTTCTAAGAGCATCCCACGTGGTCTTAGTTTATCTCAAAGCACGTTTGATGTGCTGCTATCGGTCCCCCATTAGCGTTTTATTTTATGCACGAACATATATACAATTAATATTGCATCAAAATTTTACGTGTATATATACTGACACTGTCACTTGAATGATATACGATCACATACATCGTAGTTTGTACTATGTTTACGTGGTCATGTTATGCATGTCTATGTCCTTCTTATGCCAATTTTCGGAGCATATTTATTCTCTCGATTCAATGAATTTTTAAATAAGAGAAATGGATTTTTACATCTGGTTCCAGGAATTAATATTATGTTTATAGATGCCACATTTTCCATCGGTTCGTTTATGTACATGACAAGTGATTGCTTCGAAGCTTGATGAACGAACGGTATTGTTTCATAGCACATGTCACAACTTCGACTTTAATTTATGCTAATGTGCTTACTGTAATTGTTACTGGAAATAAGCATTCTTATCTTAGGCTTAACAATTCTTTACTTACCTATTCAAAGCATATTTTCTAACCTTTAAAGCAGAAAAATTAACACAAGCTTTACCGGCAAATCTTATAATTAATTGAAAATGTATGTAATTGAAGGCTATTAATTTGCCTAAAGACTTGTCAGTTGATGGCTCCGTATATCTTTTACAGAGCTAAGAGCAAATTTGCTGAGAGTTTTCACCATTTCATGACTTGTATTTTTCCTTTTTCCTCATTTGGCCACTACTGAGGCTTGAATCAAAGAAAACTGTTAATCAATGATAATGTGCCAAGTCTCCATCACTAATTGATTGCTTAACAAGGACAAGAACAGATCAATAATGAAAATTATACACTTCTTTTTATAACCAAGAAAAATTCCTGGCATTTTTATTCAACGCATCCAGTTTGTAATTTAATTACTTGGTAAAAGTCTTTCTACCTTGCAGATTTTTGTGAAAGTTGTCTTAACCTGTGACATAATATAATTAAGCACCATTTTGAAACTAGAATAACACAATATCGCCACAGCATTGCCAGTAAATTAATTTGAAGCCACCAACCTTGTATATATTATTGAGTTGTCCAACGAGAGGTTAAAGTGAGTTTATAAAGAGGATTCATTCCTCCATCCAATAGACTAATTTTTGGTGTGTAGAATACGTGATTTTTTCATATATAACCCGCAAATGACATCATCTTAGTATCGGCATATCATTCCAAAGCATTAGAATTCACATTTATATATGTTACGGGTATAAAATATTGTAGCTAGCTAGTATAGATTGTCCTTGCAGAGACTGTTCATGAATATATATATAATTGGATTGAAATGTTAAAATCAGTCTGATAACAAAATTCTAGGCACATTTTTTATAATTAATTTAGTTTAAATATCCTTTGGGATGGGGTTATTGGCTTTGGTGTGTATCTACAGCAGAGATATATATCCTCTCTTCGTTTCTTCTGCTTGTGTAACGTGAACCATGAAACTTAAAATACTTTGATAGATTCAATGCATCAGCTTGAAAAAGGCGCTTATCTTTATAGACTACAAATAGTTTTCTCCACACTTTTCCATGGTTTCTTTTCTTGACCCTCCTAAATATTAGTCAAAAGAAGCTATACATGTATATAGAAATATAAAATATGAGCGATCTGAGTTCCGGTTTAAGATGGCTTTTCGTAGCCAGCCCTCGATCGTCAAAATTCTTAACATTTTAGGAAAGCCTCTAACCTATTCTGAAAATTTAATTAAAATTTTTCTTCGTTTTACACGATAAATTAATGATACTGCCGTGTGTCAATGGGTCTCAACACGACAAAACAATGCCGGTTCTCGGTTCTTCTGATCGATCATGGCAATCTACTCTCATCTACCTTCACAATTGATTTTTTTTTTTTTTTTTTTTTGGTTTTTTAAAATAAAATANATTTTTTTTTTTTTTTTTTTTTTTTTTGGTTTTGTAAAATAAAAGACCAATTTAGAGGTGTCATATACTATAAATGTATAACATGCTCAATAGATTGATAGACTATTCTTTTTTTTTTTTTTTTTTGCCGGTTGTCCCTAATTTATTGGCGCTTGAGACCAGTTGGTCTATAACATTCAAAGCAATTAAAACTTTGTTAATATATCAAACTTAGGTTATGACGTCTAAATTTTGAGTGCATGCTCCGTTTCACAAACCACTCATTTAGTTTGAGTCCATTTTCGTAATTCTATTTTATATAAAATTCGAGCTATAGTTTCATTATCTATATAACAGGTTTGTTCACATCAGGTAAAACAGGAACTGGACCATCAAAGTGCTGCAGTAAAAAGATAACAAAAATAAGGGTTTAGTAATTAATTACTTTCACTACTGATTGCATCAATTGCAACCAAACTTTTCCTTCTGGGTTTATAGGAAGAATATATTCAAGTAATTAATGGCGTAAACGTGACAACATTTAACATAAAATTGGGCAAATCAAGAGTACCCTAGACAGAACGGTCTTGTAAAGACAAATGCGTGTCTGGACTGGGTAAGTAACAACATGTTTGAGCTCCAGGATCATTTCCTTTCTCATTCAAGAAACACAAAGTGATCTGATATTCTCTGAGTTGTAAAGTCTTGATAGACCGTATACTAGTCGTCGTTCCTGAAAATTAATCACATGCATGATCAATAAAAGGTTGGATATGTACATAATTAGAACCTAAAGAAACTGAGTAGCAGTTGCCAGGTAATTCTTTCCCAGTGATCATCCAGTCAGAACATTTTCATTTTAATTGTTTAACGAGTTATTATTACTCTCTCTCATATATAGAAATATTCATCAAATTTGACGAGGTGATGAGAGTCTCCCTTGTCGATATGATAATTTTATGAACACAAATAAAAAAGGTACTCGGCAAACATCAATTTAATAAAAAAATTAGATTGATTAAAAAATTAAAAGTCTATCAATTTAACCATAACCGTAATTAACCCAAGAAATAAAGAAAGATACTTTTGTTAACTCTATGGAGAATATGAAGTAATACTATTATTTACCCAGTCAATGCGCAAAGCCAAAAGCTTGTTAAAAAAAGCACTGCATGGTTAAGAGGTAAGCAATAGAGTACGTATTGGGCATGATGGTCAAATCAGTCACTAGTAAATCTAACTTTTCGGATTTCCGGAGGGGTATATCAGTAAATATCTACAACATACGAACTGCGAAAGAGGTTTAGGTTCAGGTTGAGCTTCAGCTTCTTAAGGTTAGGTCACATGATTGCCCGAAACCAAAAGAAATGGTCAGGTGGATTATCAAAACGTCGTTCACTTCTCCTCTCGACACGTATCTCCTCTGATGATTTCTCATTTACTGTCCTCATCAATTTATCTCTTTAAAGCTTCTGATCATTTCTTTCAATCTCCGCACTTCTCCACCGTCTGATCAAGATCGATCGGCAGCTAGCTATCTATAATCTATCTAGCTTAAAGGAAAACACGAAACAATGAATATCATTCGTTTTATTTACTGCGTATTAAGACAAGGGATTGCTATGAAGTCATGCATACGCATAGCACTTCATAATTGACTATGCATACGTATAATTGTATAAATATACAGTAGAAATTCGTATATTTAATAAAATAAAGGGAAAGCTACAAAGGGTCTTGTTATATATATGCACAAAATGAAGAAATAGGTAAGCTTTGTTTTGATTATTGTGAGTGTGCGTGTGGAGACTCAAAAGAGAGAAAAAAAATATGGGAAGAGGTAGGGTTGAGTTGAAGAGGATAGAGAACAAGATCAACAGGCAAGTGACCTTTGCAAAGAGAAGGAATGGACTATTGAAGAAAGCATATGAGCTTTCAGTGCTTTGTGACGCTGAGGTTGCTCTCATCATCTTCTCTAATAGAGGAAAGCTGTACGAGTTTTGCAGTAGTTCAAGGTATATCACAAAAACAACTACTAAAAAAAAAAATCCTTCTTAAACCAAAAAGATATCTATGAAGCTCTCTTTCTCTCTCTTTCTTTACCTCTTTTTCTCTCTATTATAATTTATATATTTTTGTTAGCTAGCAGCAGCTAGCTGTGGAGAGAGATTCCATTTCCATTTCCATTTCCCCTCTTGCTTTCTTTAATCCTTGTTTTGAATTCTGACTTTTGGATCTTGAAAGCTTGTGAGAGATTATTTTTTGCTGTTTCTGTGATAAGGGTGAGTTGATCATCATCGAAATTGAAAAGAGAGAAAGTTGTTTCTTTGGGGTTGAGTTTTTTGCCGTTTTGATGAATGTCTCGGCGTTTTTAGCAGTTGGGTGTCTTGGCGATCGTATTGTTGTTAGATCTGCAACTGGAAATTTAGTAAATAAATAACATAATTGCTATAAAATATTATCACTGTTATATTGACTCTTAATTCTCTTTTTTTTTTTTCGGTGTATTGTTTTTTCGCTTCCCAAAGTCTTTATTTCCAAGGTTTAGTCTTCTCCTTTTTCTTTTCCTTTTTTGTTCAATCTCTGAATTTTCCGTTTTTGTTTAATTTTCTTGCATTAAACAAATGTTTATCTGATCCCAAGTAAATCAAACCCATTTTCCAGTTTCTTCTTCATTCAAGAGGCTTTGGGATTGCAGAGATTCTTCATCTACTCCTGCACTAATCTCTCTCTCCATCTCTACTTTTGCTCTTCCATTTTTGTTTCTCCTTATTTTCTCTCTCACTTTTCTCTATGAAACCAAAAGAAGTTTCATTAGTATCCAAATCACTATTTTTCTTGTTTGGCTTTTCCATCCCAACTCAATGTCAGATTTTCTTCCACTCATTATGATTTCTTGTATATCTCTTCTTGAGAAAAGTCCTTTCTTTTATTAAAAGAGTTTTCCTTCTTTCCGGTGGATCATAACGCTCTCCTTCTCAAAATGTTCTTTAAAATCAAATTATCTCCAAGTTAATGGAGACAAAGCATTAGGGCTTTGATCTTCCCGAAGCCAGCTACTTCTCAGTTTTGACTTTCCATTCCTAAAGATTAGTCATCTCTCTCTCACAAACTCTAAGATGAATCAGATCTGAATTTGTGATGAAATATGGTATGTTAAGATTTTTTTTTTTAATTTATATTTCTAGTTTTCAATTAGTATATTTATGTTTAATATATTGATAGGTTATTCAGGAAAGCTTAGAATCATCATTAAGTAGAGGGGTTTGATTGGTTAGATACAATAAAAAAAAAAAAATTACTCAATAAATTTTAATATCCAAAACTTGTTTAATACATTTAAAAAAAAACAATTTTTAAAAATAGAAAATGATTTTTTATTGCGGATTTTGGAGTGTTTTTGGATTGTTCCCGGAATTGTTTCAGAACATTTTCATTAACTGAATCCCCTTGTCTCGATTACAAAAGAACTGTTTTCAAATTCTAAACTAATCAGGTGTTAATTAAGCTTCTTTTAGTCTTAATAAAGTGATAGCTGGTTTGAATCAAGTTATGAGTTTGATTGAGATTTATGAAAAATAAAAATTGATACAAGTGAGCAAGTGAGAGGATTTAAAGAATATGAGAATCTAAATATATTTACATCATTTTGGGAAAATTATTAAAATAATTAGCTGTCTAGTTGATTATGCTTCACTTTAAGTGATGAGAGTTGGGGAAATTAATATAATTTCTTGTAAAATAAATGGCTTTTTGAAGCTGCTTACTGTTCCATTCCAATTTCTTGAAGTTAAGCCTAATTATGAATAATGAACTCATATATCTCCTTCTATTTTTTCCAGTACTCATTCTGATTGAAATTAATATGCATCCTTGTTGATTAATACATATGCATGTCTTTGTGTTTCTGGATGGCTAATATACTGCTCCTGATTAAGAATTTTGCGTGATCAATTAGCAGCATGATCAAGACGATTGAGAGGTACCAGAAGTGTAACTATGGAGCACCAGAACCAAATGTATCCACAAGGGAGGCCCTGGTAATGGACATTGGTTCCTGTACATTGATCTTTTCTGTGAATTGCACTCTTTCTTTCTTAAGAGAAATTATTATTCGCTTGTTTCAAAGATGCGTAAATTCTGAGTATATAGAATTCTTTACATAAACAGCATTCAGGCCTTCACCTAATAATGATAATAAGACAATTAACTCTGAAAACCATGGACTCGACGCGCACATAGGTTGGCATACATAACAAGAAATTAACTACATAATTCTTTCCTTTCACCGTCATGTTTGCATTTCGAACATTTAGAGTTAATTTTTTTTATTATTATTATTATAACACCTGCACTCTAGTTCTTTAATTCTTCCTTGCTTGCGCTAGGAGAACTCATTAATTAATTAAATATAGATTATATTGATGTACGTATATTGAAGTGATATAAAATTACGTATTCATTTCTATATTACTCATCAATATTTATTATTTTGACTTTATTATATTTATATCGCTATTTTACGTAAAACTACTTTAGATACGAACTATGTATCGTTTAGTATTATTTATTTGTACAAATATATTGTTGTAAGGTGTTGACAAAGTTTGCATACAAAGGGAGTTGACTCTACTTATTCAATGTCACGTAATTTAGAAGAATTTATTATTTTGACTTACTTGCGTTAACATTTTCTTTATTTTTTTGAGACATTGTCTTGTATGCAAAAACAAAACTTTATATATAACTTTGTAAGATAGTATTATTCATTGTTATATGGTTTGTCTAACGTGAGTTTGTTGCTGTAAATGTATTATACTGCTTTAATTTGTTGTAGGAGCTAAGTAGCCAGCAGGAGTATCTGAAGCTTAAAGCTCGTTATGAAGCCTTGCAACGATCCCAAAGGTGAGTCAGTTTGATATCTAATATTGTGCCCCACAAATAAGCGTTGTTGAAAAACGCACAAATTTTTAGTAGAAAATTTTGAAATCTGAAAGGTGTATGATCAAATTTAAATTAACCTCATATATATATATTGCTCATAGGAATCTCCTTGGAGAAGAACTTGGCCCTTTAAGCAGCAAAGAGCTTGAGTCACTGGAAAGGCAGCTCGATATGTCGTTGAAGCAGATCAGATCAACGCGGGTACTTAACCTTAATATCCACCATCTTACGCATGCATGAGCTCTTTGATGCATATATCATTGGTTAATTAAGGATATTTTTGCCTTGCTTCTCCTCTGAATTTGGAGAAAAAAAAATTGGGAGAAATATTTTTTAAGACTCCAGAGAGTATTNAACTTGGCCCTTTAAGCAGCAAAGAGCTTGAGTCACTGGAAAGGCAGCTCGATATGTCGTTGAAGCAGATCAGATCAACACGGGTACTTAACCTTAATATCCACCATCGATCTTACGCATGCATGAGTTCTTTGATGCATATATCATTGGTTAAGAATATTTTTGCCTTGCTTCTCCTCTGAATTTGGAGAAAAAAAAATTGGGAGAAATATTTTTTAAGACTCCAGAGAGTATTTCGAGTTCAGATTAACTTTTTCTTTTTGTAATAAACATGAGACTCGCTGCATATGGAAATGGAATAATATTACTTGGATAATTATGGGATTAGCTAATAAAATTTTACGTTAAACAACTGATTCACATGGAAACCTGTCTCATTTTAAATTTTATCGTAGTTGATATTTATTATATTTTTCATGTACATGCACTTGCATCAATCATCTTATAATGCATAAAATGCTTATATAAGGCAAATATGGAGTAGGAAATAAATATATGTTCTAAAAATCTTTTAACAGGAATCAGTTCTATTGAATAGCTTTTCTAAATGGCTTCATCACAAAATTATATGAAACACTATACTAACTACAGAATAATTAATGGTACCTTGAGACACCTTTAATATTCAAATCAGTCTAACATTATAAGTTGTTTTACAGACTCAGTACATGCTGGATCAGCTCACGGATCTTCAACATAAGGTAATATGAGGATANTCTATGGCTAGCTTGTTCCTGTCCTGCATATTAAATTTTCATCTTTAAACTGATGATCATGACAACACTTAAAAATCCTTATACATGCAGGAACACTTGCTCAGCGAAGCAAATAAGAGCCTGAAACAAAGGGTAGGTTATGTTTTCAACTACAAATTAATGGATACTTAATTATGGATTTAAGACTGCTCTTTCAGCCATCTAGCTAGCAATAAGCAGTCATTTTATTATTCATCAAATTTGGAGATGGTATTATTGTTCTTGTGTGATGATGCCTGCAGCTTGAAAATCTAACTATCAAAATCTTTGTCAGTTTAACAAATTGCGTACCATATATTTAGTATTTAAGATGATTCATGACATGTTGATTACAACTTTAATTGCAGTTGATGGAAGGATACCAAGTAAGCTCACTCCAGCTGAATCCGAATGCAGAAGATGTTGGGTATGGCCGTCAACCTGGTCAATCTCATCATGGCGATACCTTCTACCATCCCTTGGAGTGTGAGCCCACATTGCATATCGGGTACGCCCCAATATTTGAGAGTTCAGACCAAGAAACCTGNTTATAATGATCTCTTGTCCAAATTAAAGTATCTGCTCAATTAATGTTTAACCTATGATCTGGGCATACAATAGAATACTTCGTACTAAAAAGAATTAAATTTGCATGTTTTCTCTACATTGTGCATTACCTATCAGTTGAGAAAATACTTAGGTGAAACTAGACGTTTCACGCTAAGCTAGTATGTGTATCATGAGTTGAATGGTAATTAAAATCTTAGAAGTTTTTTTTGAAGTATTAACACCGACTTATCTTCTTCCTCTATTTTCTCAATTACCCATGTTAATATGTCACCATTTAACTGAATAGAATTTACAAAATCAACAAAATGAACGGTTGCATCTATCTCATATAATTTTTTCTAATTATTTATTGTTTTCAAAAGAAAAAGAAGAGCTCACGACTTAAAAAATAATCTGAAAGCTATATGTAGTACATGCTTTAACTTGATAACTATGGTGACTTTTAACGGTTATTTNTTCTTTTAATATAAATTCATTTCTTAATTTCTCATTGCAGATATCAGCCGGATCCAATAACAGTGGTGACTGCAGGCCCCAGTGTGAACAATTTCATGCCAGGATGGTTACCATGATAAGAAGAGAGCATGGTCGGCCATGGTATGCATGCAATCCATTCATAACTCATCATAAGAGTAGCAAAATGTTTGTCTTTTGTAATAATATTAATTGGAGAATGACAACACTTAAGGATGTTACTACATAACTCTGGACCTAGGTGACTTCGAAGTATTGTCAGTGTGCGTGTTCGAACATTAATTGCAGCCTTCTTTTAGCGGACTCAAGTCAAGGTTTGCTTGAAAATAATTTATGTTGGTTTGGTGCATAGTAGATCCAGTTAAGTATATATATGCATGTGCATGCGCTCTTGATTGCCTCTTCATTGACTGTATCAGAGTTTGGATGTAATTGGAAGCCAATAATATAGCAAGATGAGCCATAAGTGATCCTTGTTAATTGGAATTATATATAGTTTGGCTTTTAAGGAGACATTGACTGCGATAATCCCTACAATTTGGAGGGTTCATAAGTAGACAGTTCCTTTGACCCTTTGCACTCGGGCCATTTGAAAGACCAAAATGGGGATTGATAAAGCATANAAGCTTGATGTTGTTAGAAATACCCATAAAATCTTACATTTGTAATATGAGTTTCTACTGTGAAATCAACCAAATAGGTAAATATATATATATATATCTCTTAAGTATAGAGTTTCTAATTTATTCCATTATTCAATATATGTATATATTTAACTATTTTCTCCAAGTCCCTTTCTAATTTTAAAAGATTTCTCTTATTTTGAGTCCAACAGTAATATTGGACTCGATAAATAAATTATTTTAACTATCTCAAAACATTTTAAACAATACAAAAAGGCTTCTGCAAAACTATACTTTTCTTTTTGTTTTGCTTTTTATGTTGTCTAGAATGATTTGAATTTATGGTAACAAAAAAAGGGTTGGGAATTTCAATATTTTTGTTTATCACGAAGAGTCGAGATAAACACAATAAAAGAAGATAAAATGATGATAGCTCTCCACATATGCCCCGAACTCATAACAAGGAGTGCCGCTCACATGAGCCAATCTACAGATTTGCGGTCCTTCAATTAATTGTATGGATTTGTCACTTACCAACCCAACTACTCTTATCCATCTCTGAGTCTTGATTTGGGTTTTTGTTGTCAGTTTCATTGCATGGATATATCTATAAAAGGAATATGCTGATCAGTTACTTCGGGAAATTTGACGTATAAATTATCTTCTTCTTTTTTCTTTCTTTCTATACCAATCCTAGCACTACTTGTTGTAGCCAGTAAGATTGAAATGCTCATATTCAAGTGTTTAAGCATGCAAATTGAAACCGAATTAAGAACAATCGTGTAGTTTTGTAAGATTAAAAATTAAAAGATAGTAAGTTGTATGTAAGTAATTATAATCGAATGATACTGATCAACATCGCCTCAGAAAAAGTGATAATTTCCCTGCTGAGTCCGAGAAGCCGCGGATGGAGGCTGCTCCCTGCCTGCAGCTATCTTGTAATTACTACTTTTGTGCTAAACCCTCCCAAGCCGAACAGGCACGTTGTTGAAGGCATGTTGCTGCAGCCTGCAGGGCCGACGCTTTTATCATCTACCATTAAAACTTAGCATCTCAGAGTCACATGTATTTACTGTAGTTGTTGCATGAATCTCCAAATGAAAAGAAACAAAAACAAAGATAAATGCTAAATTTGGTCTGTCTGGAGAGTCTGGACTCTGCATGGCCCAAGTGAGCTGAAGAATTCAATGGGCTTGTATTTTTTTATCAATCAACTCTTGGGGTAAATACATAGACACCCCCAAGGTTTGGTCTAAATAAAAACTCACCCCTGTTATTCATAAAGTAAATAAAGATCCCCATTTTGATATTTTAAGTAACATTAAGACCCCTATTTTTATGGGTCAAGACCTCTATATTTTCCAATTCTAGGGATCTTTATGTTACTTTATAAACAATAGGGGTGAGTTTGTTACTTAGATCAAACCTTGGGGGTGTCTATGTATTTACCCCATCAACTCTTCAATACTAGAAGAGACCCTCGGGTGGTGCGTTTCCTAGACTTGGTAGATAAGAATATTATCTATGAAATTAGATTCAAATATTTTTAAAATGATAAAATTTNTTGTGAATCCCCACGTAAGCACTTTATAAAGCAAAAAAAAATGCTTTTGTAAAACAAAATTTAATAGAGAATGCCAAGCTGGAGCAAGAAAGAGAAACAAAATAATTTCTGTAGTGCCAGACAGCGTCGGCATTTCTGAGGCTGGATGTCATTACACACACTCACGCGTGAATTACACGCAGAATACTTCCAAAATTTCTCTAAAATGGTAACGTCATGCGACGCCGTAAAGAGAAAAAATTATTATTTTAAGAAAATCACGTGGTAACATATAAAACATTAAAACCTTATCATTTTCGCTTTCGACCCAATACTCATTGGTGTATNCCGTAAAGAGCAAAAAATATTAGTTTAAGAAAATCACGTGGTAACATATAAAACATTAAAACCTTATCATTTTCGCTTTCGACCCAATACTCATTGGTGTATTAACTGTGATTAACATTACCATTTCATATCACCATCTCTATCGCGGTCATGACTGACATGATTGGGATCATTTTGGCTGCCGGTATCCACACACATCTTTCTTCCTTGACTTTTTTTTTGCTTTTCTAAGATTTTTTATATGTTGCTTATGATTTCAACGTTTTTATCGTCCAATGTTCCTTAAAATTAATTTGATTTATGAGTAATAGAATCAATATAAAATTTGTATATTAATTTTATATTTTATTATTATTTAAAATCTTAGACTAATCAAGAAACTTCTAAATCAGTATAGAACCAAATCAGTAATAAAAAAATTATGTTAATCTGGTACCGATGACTTTTTCAGGGCTCCGCAAAAATATAAAAAAGGTCTAAATCTAATTTATAAAGAAGCGAAGGTCGACGAGAAAATAAAGCATAATTGTTATAATTACTTAATAATTTTTTTAAAATGAAAATGTACGAGAAGTTGCTTGAGTTTATATCATATAAGTGATAAAAAAATTAAAATAATAAATATTAATAAATTTATATTATCATTGATACGAAATTATTACATTGTAATCATAATAAATATTAATTGTTTACCTATAATATTATTAAAATTTTATTGATTTACCGGGCTTTACACCATACCAAAGTATTATTTCCATGAAAAAATGGGAACTTCTAGAAAAATAAAAATAGCTCCTCAAAGCGTAGCCGCCACGAAAGAATCAGGGGTATCCAACAGAGTCAGGGTGGGTCCCATAGCCACGTGTCAAAGAATACACGTTTTGGCCTCTGATTCCAGATTGACCGACTTTGCACATTACTGCTATTCGTTTTTTAAGTAATCAATACAGAAAGAAACCCCAATATCACACTTTAAGCGCACCTTCGGATTCCGAATTAGGGTTGAATTGAACGAGAATGGGCCGGAAAAAAGTACAACTCAAGCTCATCGAAAACAAGAGTAGACGTCTAGTTACTTTCTCTAAACGGCGAAGCGGATTGATCAAGAAAGCTCATGAACTCTCCGTCCTCTGCGACGTCGACGTCGGTCTCATTGTCTTCTCCAGTCGCGGCAAGCTCTACGAGTTCTGTAGCTCCGATAGGTGCGCCTCTTCTTCCTCTTTAATGCCTTGAATGTCTGAGCGTTTGGTTATTGCGAAACGGAGAGTTCGACATTTTTTGTCGAATCTTCGGTGTTCGTACAAACCTTTTTTTTTTTAAATTATTTTTGTTTTGTTAATTTTTTTCGTGTCGAGTCTCTAATGGTTGTGAGAATGATTGCGTCTTGCGTTGTTTTTATTTTATTTTGTTTAAAAAATATTTATTTATTACTTAATTGCGCGTGGTGAACTTTTAAACTTTTCTTAAAGATACTTAGTCGGTTTCTTGATGGCGTCATCGTGTTTAGTTTGTTGCGCATATAATGTCTTTTCGACTGTTACTGCTCGATGCGTGCTTCTATTTACTCATTTGTGCGCGTCGAAACATATTTGCACGTGCTATTCGGTTTCCAGCTGATTCAGCTTCCATTTCATACTCGCTTTCTCTCTCATTTTTGCTTTCTGCAAAATCTTTGTGCTCTAGCGAGTCTGTCTTTGAATTCAGTCGTTCCTTTCACCGTCTGAAATTTACATTTTTAATTCAGTTCTATGTACTCTCCTTAGGTGTTTGCTCATTGCTAGCTTAACATGTGGCTGAGAGTCTCATTTTATGCGCTTTTTGATGCACTGCTCGATAAGTTTACTTCTTGGCTTCAGCTGAGAGGTCCCCTCCCGTGCATGTGGTTTCTATATATTTGTATATATATTTTTCAGTTTATGTCGATTTGAATCTTAAAAGCTTTTATGAATTCCTTGATAACGAAAATTTGATCTTTCTCAACTAAAAGCTTTTGTTTGTCTTTGCTCCCACATCTTGCCATATTGCTCGGATATCTTTATAGCTTGTAAGGTGGCATCTTTTCACGTTTCTCATGTCAGAATTTAGTTATGGTTTGAAGTTTTAGGTAACATCATGCAAAAAAAATGGTTCTAGATTGGTGCAACAATATTTTTCTACGAGTCAAATATAGAATTGTGGTAGAGAAGGTTAATGCTAGCAAAATTAGATAGATTGATACAAGGCCTATGTTTGAAGATTT
>JANKKB010001986.1:49177-60905 GCA_026225775.1 Bursera palmeri
GATGAAATATTTTTCTTGATGTATAACTTGTAGAATAATATGAAACAGACAAATTTGGAGATTATGCACTTGATCTTTTTTTGGTATAAATCATCATTTTCTAGGTTGGTAGGCTTATTAGGATCAAAAGAGATGTTATTGGAGGAATTAATACATATATATTGGAGTTCAATAATCTCAATGTGTCCGGTGACCTGCTCTAAGATAATTAGGAAATGGCCTAAACCTTGATCCTTTACCATTAAATAATTATCATTAGAGATAAAATGGGAGTTGTTTGGTTATTTGACGATAGAAATTGCTTTACATGTGCTTAGTAACGGAAAAAAAAAAAGAAAAAAAAGATGACATTGGTCGTCTATAGTGTTCTTCAAAGTACAAGATGGTTTTTTCCCAAATATGTTTAAAGAGTGGATATGATGAAGTGTGAGATGAATAGATGAGTACATTAAAAATTTGTATGGATTTAGAATAATTGGTTCTAGTCAATAGTCTATTCTCTCTTGGTCAAATTTGTAATTCTACATTTTCATGTTAGATTCAAGCACATTCAAACTTAGGAAAAAAATATTTGGTTTTATGAAAGTCTATATAGGTTTCAAACCATTAGATAGAAATGTTTTAGTAAGTTTTTGGCTTATAGTTGTATTTAGGATGGTCATGTGACTCCCACAACTTCAAATCTCATCTTTACGATGATAGAACTAATGAAAAAAGACTTTTGAATGGATGAAACATTAATGACAGAAGCTTTAGAATATAAGAATTCGGATATAGTTTTATTTATAGTTTGATAGTCTATATAGAAGAATAGAAATTAACGATAATAATATATTCTATAATCTAAACTAATAATGTGACACAAATAAACTTTTTTATAAAACTCGTATGCATGTTATCATCTACATTAGTCACTTTCATTTTTTTTTATACATAAAACTTACTAATGAAACTCATCAGTCACATTATGTTACAACAGTTTGTATAAAAAAATTATAAGTATTAATATTGTTCTATCTTAAAAAATATATATAAATAAAATTATTCAACTACAGTAATGCAATGAGAAGTTATATAAGATGTGGACTTCATATACATAAAAAGAATGGACCACTTTAAGAAGAGCAACTAGGATAGAATCTCTGATAACACGGCTTATGTAATAAGTGTGGATTGGTCGATTTGCTCACTTAACCCTTTTGCTAACTTCTATATTTCTTTTGTATTTTTGACAATTTCTTTAAATTGTAATATGACCAACAAATGTTCTATGAAACTAAAATGTTGGGACTTCTTTTTATGTTAATTAATTCTATTACGATTATCCAATATCTTATTATTAATTTTCGCATACAAATACTTTAGTTATCAAAGATTGGCTTCTATTTATAATTTCCTTTTGACATTTGTAGATTTTTAATTTTTTCCTTTTCTTAATAAATTTTTCATTAGTTGGCTAAACAAGTTAATTGCTTCAGCTTAAATTTTAATAGATAAACATTGTTTTTTTTTTTTTTTTAAATTTTATNACATTGTTTTTTTTTTTTTTTTTCAATTTTATCATTGTTCTTTAGGTGCTCAAGGTTTAGATAGGTAACCAAATCATATTAAAAAAGAAATGTGTTTTATATGCAAGACAAACTGCCTAAAGGAAGTTATGTGTCTAATGTTTGTTAACTATAAAGTTTAGACTACTTCCCCACATAGCTTTAAATCTTCAAATATTTTAGGATTTTTTTTCCTTCATAGGAAAACAATACTGAAGTATTTGACTACATCTAGACCTGGTGTTAGGTAATTTACAATTTTAATTTAAAATTTAGTCTTGCACATTATCATTGGATTCCATGTTTTTTACTATCTTAATAACCATTATGATCTTGGAACTTCTTTTTTGCTAGGTTGATGTCTTATAATCAATTAAAATTTGCAACTCAATAAAAAAAAAATTCTTAACTTTTGTATGGATAAAAATAGTAGTATCTACTATTATATAAATTTTAGCATAATGATTTTTATAAAACAAGATCACTTGATCAGCTCGGGTTTGATACCATTTTGAGTAACCAAAAACTTAAACTTTACACTTAAGAGTCTAATATTCAAGTTCAAACATGATCATTTGATCAACGTGGGTTTGATCAAGTGATTTTTACTATTTTAGTGAACTAAAAACTTAAACTAATAAGAAAGAGCCAATACTTGCCCAAGTTCTAACATTATGACTTGATCAACTTAGGTCTATACCAACCTAAGTAATCATCCGGTCCGAAATTTTAACTTATAGATAAAAGCCTAAATATATGTGGATCAACCACGTAAGTATACATGAGACCACTTAGTGAACTTAAATTAGTAAACTTAGTTTTGATATCATTTTATGTGATGATGTAAGCTCGCAAGCATTCATTAGGCCACTTAGTTAACTTAGATTTAGTATATCATTAAGTTATAATGTAACCTCAAAATTTAAAACTCTAAGAAAAAATAATAATCCAAAATGAAAAACCCATAGAAACCTAACTGTCTCATAGCCAACATCTCTTAAAAGTCTATGTGAAAGAAACTTATTGGCAAATTTTATCAAAATGATGCAACAAAGCTAGAGGAACAAAACACAAGTGAAGATGGGAGATTTAATATTAAAATAGTATGTGAGATTGGTCTTGACAAATATGATTAAACAGAAAAATTAGGATTGAGATAGGGAAGTGGGAGAGCTAAATGATTTTCTTCACAAGAAATGGATTCACACTTGTTAAATTTTTAGGCTAAATGTTAACCAATAACATTCTTAAATCGACTCCAATATCCAGTAACATTTCAAAGATTCTATAATATTTAGTGTACATTATACTTTTGTGAAAGTGCTATATTTTTTTTCAAAAAAAAAAAAAATGCAAAATATACGGCATCAATGGTATAAAGGGTTATAAGTATTATAATGTGTTCTAGGTTAGATTTAGTTTTCTTCTATCAAACTATTATGAACTAAAAGGTGTCTAACTTAGTCAATATATCACATGGTAGTTGATAGACATAAAGATATGGATCCATCTAGATCTTGATTTACATGTCTTTTTGAGTCATAGCAGTTACTAACATAGATAACGTTTCAATCTTAAATACATTATTTGCAACAGTTTTTTAGATACTTTTACTTAGTTATTACTACTTAAAAAGAGTGAGTAAATTGAGTTTTCTTTCAAACTCTTCTTAAAAGATATTATCTAATACAATTGAATAACTAATTGTAGATTTAGATATCTAAAACATAAAAAGATTAATTAGGATTCAAAATCCTAAATTTTAAGATCTAATAATCCTTTAAGATTTTTTATTTAGCCCTTTTTAGTTAAAAGTAACTCAATTTTAACGAGTAATAATTGTAACATTTCACATTACTTGGGAAGAAAAGGTATTTAACTATTAGTTAAATATAATGTCAGTTTATAAACTATAAAGATATATTTTGGGTGAAAGATCGTTGCATGAAAAACCTAAATGTAAATTCGTAAATTCATAAAAATGAAGGATGATTGCCTAAAGTGGGGTGTTAGAATTGGTAGTACACCAATTCCAATTGGAAGTATACAAATGTTGAGTAACCTAGAAAGGGCATGTCAATCAAAAGCTCAAATGAGGTGTGAATTGTAACATCTCATATCAATTGAGAATGAGTGGTAGAAACTACTTGAATACTCTACGAGTTTCTAAACTATAAAGACACATTTTGGTGAAGGACAGTTACGTGAAACCTAAATGCAAATCCCTCAAGGAGTAAGGATGCTTGTGTGAAGTTTGCTTTGGACAGTATCTTAATAGTCGATCAAAATATTACGAGAAAATCATTTTCAATTGTAAGTCTATAGATGTTTAGCATAATTTAGGAAAAGCATGCCAAGGAAGAAATTAGGCCTGAAGAGAGATGAATTGTAAAATCATGTATCTTTGTAGATAAACAGATTAAAACTAATTAAATATGTTGTGAACTTTTAAACTGAAAAGATATATTTTAGGTGAAAGATGGTTGTGAAGTCCAAATTCTAATCCGTAGGGTGTAGGTTGCTTCCATAAAGCCCAAAGCTGAGAATATCTTAACAGTAGATGAGGGTGTTACAATTAGGATCAGGATTGTCTTAGAAATCAATTATAACACCCTAGCCTACCCTTAAAATATTGTCAGCTTTGAGATTCACGAAATCACCCTTAATTTTACTAATAACTTACTCTAAGGTGATCCTGAAATGTCTATATATTCTAAGAGTTCACAAAGTATTTAACTAAGTCTTAACCTCTCAAACGATGTGAGATATATTACGATGATAATTCCTTGCAAGGTACCAAGATACCTAAAGTTACTATTTGTGGCAGGATGATTATTTAGACTAACAAGATAACAAATTTTTTGTTAGTAAGATACAATTATCCAACGTATGATGCATATCAGTATCTAATTTATAGATATCATATTAGTAGTCAAGCAAGTGATTAGTTAAAGGCAAGAATTAAATGATAAAGAAACAAAATCCATAGGCAAGCTTTGGTCCATTGGCGGATTATCACCAAATAGTATTTCAATAGTATTGTTGAATGAAGACTAAACCATAGGAAAACAAAGATCTTAATTAGTGTGCTTGCCATGCCAATAGGGTATTAAACTGCATACAAAAGTAATTACTAAAATTGACATCTATATTAAATATCATCATGATTTCTATGTTGTACCCTTTGAGCTACAAACCTCTTTCACTCTTCCCTTGACTCGCTCGCTAGCCTATGGCTGTAAACTTTTTCATCTTTGGGCCTTACAGTGTTGAACATGGAATTTCCTTGTAGCAAAGGCGGTAGTTACATTGTTTCAAGTTAACAAAAGTAGAAAGACTTTTTATATTACTTAATTGATATTTGTAAAAAGCATTTTATGAAGGATGAGTTCAATACATCATGCTTAGCAGAAAAATGGGTATCTCTTATTCCTTAATTGTTATCAGACAATTACTTATTTACAAACTTCGTGTCTAATCATTTTTGTTCCCTATATCATTTTGATTGGGGAAACCTTAGGCTTGGAGGTGGCTGAGCATTCTTGCGTGCTAATTTCGTAATTGAATGTTTCATATTTGTTGGAGGTATCTTTTGTATCATCAGTTGGTCCTTTGGAGTTTGCTAAGCAGTTTTTCGTACGCAGGGTGACTAAGGACTTGAGTCTCGTCTCCTATCATATATTAAAATCTTTAGTTAGCATTTTGAGGCACTTGATGGATTAGATCTATAACCTAAGCATCGTTCTCAAGTATTCTTTCTAATTTCTAATATTCTTTTTCTCCCTAAGGTTACATGTTTCCTCTAGAAGGGCTTCTCCATCACATGGTTGGCAGCCAACAATAGAGCTTCCAAATAGTAGCTTTGCTAAGTAAGTTAGAGGTATCACAAATCTCACAAGAGGAAACAAAATAAGCCATCTAAGATTAATCGCTTTTAATTATTCTAGACATTCTTAAGACCAAGGAGGTGGGGCAAAAAATGGGCTCTTTGTTCCTAGTTCTCTTGTAGCTGAATCTTTCAGAACTACAAAAATCTTTACTTAGAATGAGATTCCAACTCAACACCTTTTAGGATTTTGAAGGCAAATCTCAATGAAAGTTCATACTCAAATCTTACAAAAGATTATAAGAAAAGATAGAGGAACATATAATCTTTTATTAATCGTTCTAGCCACAAAAATAATTATCAAACTCTACATCTTTATTAGATATGATCATGGTAACAAGTTAACCAATGTAATTCAACTCCTTAAAACAATAGCTTTACTAAGCTTGAGGAATCACTATGATAAGAATCTTGGGAGAACCACATCTCATAAATCCTATACAAGAAACTCACACTTCTAAGATGGGATTCAATTTTATACCTCACAATTAGGATCCTAATATTTCACCACGTTTTGCAGCCTCGATGCCCACACAGGTTGACTGTCTACTAGTCCTTGCTAGTCCTAAACGAACATTGTAATCTCGGCATCACCACCTGCGCTACACGATTGCAACCACTTGTGATTGCTACCTGGAGATATGATGTAAGCTTTGATACCAATTAATAAGAACTTTGGGCGAATCTCATCCCAAAAGCTAACTATTAACGTAAGAGCCTGAAACCTTGTAAATCCTACACAAAAAGCCTGTACTTTAAATATGGAATTCAAGTTCGATATCTTGCAATTAGAATTTTAGCACATGAATCTTACTAGAGGAAATAAAATGGGTCATCTAAGGTTCATGGCTTTTAATTATTCTATGCAAATCTTAAAGGAAGTTCATAATTAAAATCTCTCTAAAAAGTATAGGGAATAGATAAACAAAGTTACAATCTTTTATTAGTCCTTCTAGCGTTAGTTGATGATGGCCATAACATTACTTACGATCTTAGCTACATAATGTTTAAATATAAAGTATCAAAAATGTTTATGTATTACCCGTTACGAAGATTATTATTCTAAAAGATCATCTTAATTCGTAAATTATCCAATGGTTAGTAATTAAATATCTAGTTTAGTGTATTTTATTTTTCTTTATTATGTTTACTTAATTATATATGTATGTGAAAAAATAATTGATTTTCTTAGCTGAATAGATTTTTTTTCATGGCTTACTTACTAAAAATTAAGAACATGTTTAATTATGCAAGTTTTCAGCTAAAAGCTCCAAAATGACAACAATATAGAGAACGAGACAAAAATATTGTAAAATAAAGTTGTTGAAGTGGCAATGCAAGCTTTGAATTTCTTATTTATACAGCTAGGAGCTGAAATGCAAACAAATTGCTCTATATATTGGAGAAATAAATTTATCTGAACTATTTTTTTTTTTTGGTGGTTGAATTTAGTATGAAATACAATCTATAGAGGATAAGAGTGATAAAGTCTTGTATAAAATACATATTCACGTAAAATTGTTATAAAGTGTTGAAACATAAATTCTTCAGATTCTACTTTTAAACAATTTGCATGCTTACATATAATTTTGATATAATTGTTGAAACATAATAGGTATTTATATAAAAAATATGATATACATTCTAAGGTTATAAATGGTTATATATGATACATAAATATCTATAAATGATCTCAATAGGATTATTTATAATTCTCTTATGGATAGTATAGATCTCTTAATAAATGTTAAAAACAATAATCTAAATGAAAATTCCAACTTATATCTAAGTATAAAATGAAAGAACTAGAGACAAAATATATATAACTTCTCTTTATAAAAAATAGATTAATTATATAAGATACTATAATTCACTAATCAAATTATTTGGAGTTTAAGTGAACTTTTCTATTTTGCTTTTACATGGCACCAACGCTTAAAAGATAATATAATTAAGAAAGAGTGTATAATCATGTGAAAAAGAAATTTATGTTCAGATACTACCTTTTTTGTTATTGACATCTATCAACTCATTATTTAGTTTGTTCTTTGAATGAATGGAATGAAGTGAAAAGAAGAATTAAAAGAATGAAAGATGCAAGTGTTTTTATAACTTTCTATACTCTTATTTTAATAGTAGTGAGATAGAAACAAACGATGGATGTACATGTTTTCTTATTAAATTTGGTTTAGTTTTTTGTTCCCTTCATTCCTTTTTGTACTTTATTTCTTTCAATAAAAAAAAAAAGATGTGTGTTTTCTCTTTTAACTTTCCATGATATCAATGTTACCTCTTTATATAACATTACCTCTATTTTTTTTCTATTTTGATTGATTAGTTCTCTCATGCATGAAATTCTATTTCGTACATGTTTAGTACCCTTGTAAGTACTTCACCAACACAAAAATCCTTCATTTAAAAGATTCTTAGACGTGCTTAATACACCCAACAATTGCATATAATTTGTGTGCTCCACTACATTGGACAAGCTCATCTTTGACACCAGTTTTTGTATTTAACATGCTTTATCCAAAGTAATTCTCACAACCCTTGAGCTATAAGATAGCTACTAAAAATTAGGCTAGATAACACATTATTATATAACTATATGGAAAAGAAAGAAGGTATTTTTAGCTTATTATAAAGGCTGAGTTATCTTCTAAGAAAAAGCTTTTGCCTAGGTACCTAGCTTCATAAATATTTATACAATACTTCAGTTTGGAAATTGTTTGTTTAGAAAATATTGAGTAATGCCTTTGTATTCATATATTTTTAATGCCCCAATAAGTACTTTTCCGAAGCTAAAACCCTTCATTAGAAGATTCTTAGTATTGCTTAGGCACAAGAGAACCAACTTTACATTGCACCACCTGTGTGATACCACTACACTATCCGAGCGCAAAACACAATATCAAATCTTTATCTTTGACACAAATTTTCTAATTTATCACATTGTACTCGAAGCAATTGATTCAATACTAACCATGAGCTATAAGATAGCTATCTTTAGGATAGCATATACCAAATGTATGTATATCATTATCCTTCTGGAAAATGTTGTGACATTTGGTCCAAGTATCTAGCTTCATAGATATATGTGCACTTTGAATAATTTAATTTTGAAATTGTTTAGTTAAAAAAATAGAGTAATTCTTTGTATTCATATATGTTTAGTGCCTTTTAAGTACTTCATTAAAGATAAATTCCTTCGATAGATTTCTTAGACATGCTTATGCACAAGAGGTAGCAATTAGTGGTGGACACAAGTCGAGGCCAACCCACGAATTCGATGAGTTCAGAAAAAAGCTACCCTAAGTCGCATTTTTTTTTGTTTGGACCCAAAGTGTGTTTCAATTTACGTTTTGGGTTAGTTGGATTTGTTTAACGTAGTTGACTTAGGTTAGATCTGGTCGGGTCAAAAAATGTTTGACTAAATGGCCTTAGACATAAGCTTTTTCATCATAATCATTTTCAATTATATAAGTCAAACAATATCTATAAAATCAATCACACTTTATAAACAGTATTACAACTCAAACAATTACATAAAATCAAACTAAGGTTTAAAAGTACTTATAGGATAATAAAAATTTATCGAAGCCATGTGTTTTTAAAAATCTACAAAATAATTTTTGTGGACAGTGATCGGAGCTGAATTCCACTAAAAAAGTAACTTAAAAAAAAAAAAGACAAAACATTAACAGTAAAACTCAACAAAAGTCATTCAAGAACACCAAATAAAACTCTTGAAAATCAACCCTACGGATCGAAATTATTTTTTAGTCTTGTCCTACACTATAAAGAGAGAAAAAAAGAAAATCAACAAGAAGTGATAGTAGTAATAGTTACCCATTGCCATTTTAATCAAAACTAGATAGATTGGCAGCTTCAGTCAAAGCCATTCTCCAGCTTTCAACTTTTTCAACCCTCTCCTTTTTATACTTTCTAAGTGCATCAACAAAAATCCCAAATTGCTTCCTCACATGTGATGGATCTATGCCATAAAAAATCGGTATCACAAGCTGGCCGTTAGAAAAAGAGGTGCACAATTGCTACAAAATGAAAGAGAGATGGAGAAGTGTTTCAACTGGTTCCCGACTGCTGCGTCGTGCGAGGGCAGGGCACGACGACATAGGCTAAAAGGGTAAAAAATGAAATTAAGGATTTCAGTTTCCCTTTTTCATTATATTCTCAATAATCACATGAGACGGGGTGCTCATAAACATATAAAATAACCAATATACGAGAGACATCTGGATTTTTATTATTTTATATAATAAAGCTTCGGTATTCAGGTTTGGACATGAACCCGACATGAACCCAAAACCTGAAGGGTTGGAATTATATGACTCAAAATTGGGTTGTGAACAGTGTTAGAACCAACCGAAACCCGTGAGGTCGGGTCAGGTCTTTATGCCCGTCCCTAGTAGCAATCAAGCAAAAGTTTTGCATCATTACTTGTGTGGTAACTATACATTGTTGGAGCTTAAAGCACACTATCAAATCTTTATATTTTTACAAACATCTATCAATTTTACGTTGTACAAAGTGACTCATTCGACATCCAACCATGAGTTATACGATAGCTACTCAAAATTTTTCTTCTTCGAACCTTAGCACATTGTACCTCAAGTGATTTTTTAGTATCTAACCATGAGCAATTAACAGACACTACAGTAAATATATTTTTATCTTTTGAAAAATATTGTGACACTTGATCCATGAGCCTAACTCTATAAATATTTAAACTATTGAGTACTTTACTTTTGAAAAATTTTTGGCTAGAAAGAATCGAATAATATCATTGTCTCAAAATATGTTTTAATATCCCTACTAGAAATCGAATGATTGATTAGTATATCAATAGATATTGATATTCCGTTGATTCTGATAATACTAAAAAATTGAGTGATAGATCAATAATATGTAATCCTTATAATACCAGAAAATTGGAAAAAAAAAAACTCGACACTAATAATTTTAAAAACAAACACAAGAGTCTATTAATGATTCTCAATACAACTTATTTGATATGTTTATAAAGTCATTTATTTATGATGATTACTAAACAATAATAAACTAAAACAAAACTAAAATCCTACTCAACAATAAATCTAACTAAGATAAAGCAGACTCCTAAACCCAATAGTGTTCTAAACATAATCAAAAATTTAAGATAAAAGCTTAATGCTAGTTATCCATATTATAAAATTCTATCTAATTGCCTTACAAGTATAATTATATTGTTTTGTCTATTTTGGAAATATAATAGTTGGAACTATTGAGTACTATATTTTTGTATTTCATACAAGTTTAGTACCCTTTGTACTTTACCAAGGCTAAAATCCTTTACTTAAAGATTCTTATACACGTATATGCACAAGAGATGGCAATCACATGATGTTTGCATTACATCAATTGTGTTACAATCAAAAGCTCAAAGCAAAATATCCAATCCTCATCTTTGCAAAATATCCTTATCATATTATACCTAAAATAGTTATTTTCAATTATCCAACCAATGAGCTAAGATAGCTACTAATGATTAAGGTATTTGATACATTCTCATTTGGCTATTTGGAAAACCAAAAATAAAAAATAACAAAGTTTCTTCGCTCAGTATGAAAGTTCAATTGTCCCTTAACAAATGCTTTAATCCTAAGAGTCTGACGTATATTAATATAGGTCATATCATTATCTTTATAAAAAAAAAAAAAAAAGTTTGATAGTTGGTCCAAGTGTTGAGTTTTATGGATATCTATAAATTGTCTAGTTGTGTTTATTTTAGACATGCAATTGTTTGAATAAATTGAGTACCATGTCTTTCAATTCCATAATTGTCTAGGACCCTTGCAAGTGTCACACCAAAGTTAAGATCCTTGTTAAAACTCTAATATATGCCTATGCAGAAGAGGTGGCAATTACACAACGTTCGCATTACATCATTAGCAATACCATTAGATCTCAAAACAAAATATCCAATCTTCATTTTTGACAAATTTTTGTGCCTTGTCATGTTATACCCGAAATATTTTCATTCAATATCCAATCAATGAGTTGTAAGATATCTACTAACAATTAGGCTACATGATACATTCTTATATAGCTAGGAAACAAAAAGGAATATCATACTAAATATAATGGTTGAATTGTCCTTTACATTTAATCCTAAAGGTTTGATATACTAATATATCATCTTTCCGAAATATGTTATGATCCTTGGTGATAAGCACTTAAAAGTGTACATTTATTATGAGTTTAAATATCATTTTTACACTTTAAGTGCTATTAATTT
>JANKKB010001988.1:0-13062 GCA_026225775.1 Bursera palmeri
ATTTTTATCTTGGCCCCCCCTAAAATTTGAATTTTTTTTCTTTGGCCCCCCCTAAAAATTCTTCCAAGCTCCGTCACTGTCGACGTGGGGCGCTTCATTAATGATCCTTCATCCGGCATTTACTGTTTAAAACACCACTGAGAAAAACATTTTGAACTTTGTAAGTAAAAGAATTGGGTTCATTTGTGTTGTTTTCTAGATATCATACTAAATTACTAATTAAAATCTAATTTTTCTAAATTATAGTTTATAATTATGATTTTACATCTAAAAACTAGCAAAAGGAGCCAACGGGGTCTGAATATAATAACATAAACATGTACATTTGGTTTAAATAAAGGATGATGGATCAAGAGGCCGTGATTTCTTGGGAATTTTAATCAGAGTGATGAGGAAGAAGGGTCTGCAATATTTTGTATGGAAGAATTGGAGAGATCACGGAAGGTATCTGTTCCCTGACTTGTGACTAAAAACCAGATAAAGGCTTCATAACCACCCACTTGTCAATGCAAGTGGATATAAAGGATGTGGCAAAAGCTTATAAATAGCTTTTACCCACCCACTCAAAAAGTGGAAATTAAAGAAAAGAGATAATGAAGAATATTTAATCGAGACTTCTGAAAGACTGGACCAACACCTATCACACAAAATGAGAATCCGTTAGCGCCTTTTCGTTGAAGAATCTCCACCAGAAGAATTGATTTCCAGCTACTTCTGCCCCTGCAAATTAATTTCATTTCGCAATGGATATGGGGCAGTTTTTCGGATACCCTCGTTACGATTATATTTTCAAGTAACTACAAGAATTCTTTTGAGTATAGTATTTTTCTTCAAATGATATAAAAGTTATCTACTTTTTATGGATCACAACTTGTTAGATGTATAGATACTTTTATTTTGTGCTTTATTTAAAAAAAAAAAAATTATCTTATATGCCACTAGTATTCGATCTGTCAACCTGCTGGGAGCAGTAGGTGGTGGCAGGGGCGAAAAACGACGGTGGAATAGAGCCCAGCGGTGTTTGATCCGGAAAAAATAAAAGATAGCACCATCCCAATTGTGGCCATATATAATCCACTACCACAAACACAAATCACCAATTATTGCACAAATCAAACCTTTCAACCAAGTGGGTAAACACCATTTTTCCCCACGACTCCAGGCGAACAAAGCGATTACCGGCTGAAACCCTCTTAAATCATCGATCAACAAAGTTAAAGCATATATAACAGCGACATCTCAAGAGTTAAGGAGAAGGCAAAGAATTTCAGAGATGTGGGAGTAGGTGTTTTATTAAATGATTTTGAACTTAAAATGATTTGTGTTGTGAATAGCCTAATAATTTTAGGACAGTGGGATATATATGCAAAGATATAATAATATAGAGACTATAATGATATATTACAATTAGAGGTGTGATGTAAGATACCAAAACTATTGGACTATTAGAGACAAGTAAATTACACTCAGGGGTGTAATTACAAAAAGCTAAAGCTGAGGGATTAAATTGAGATTTAGCAAGAAGGAGAGAGAAAGAAGAGAGAGAAACTCATGTGAGTTTTGGGATGCCTTACAGGAGTGGAGGACGCTACTATTTATAGGCAGCCTCCTTCACTATTTGTATAGTAAATTACAAATTTACCCTTTACTATTTACATTATTGCTTATTCAGTCGTCCTTAATATTTGCATCATCGCTTGCGTAATACATATAATAATTAAGGGATGGGATCCACTATAATTAATTGATTGAACCCACTTAATTAATTATTTATAATACTCCCCTTTGGAGACCACCACTTAATCAATTGTATTTACGTTACTTAGGAAAAACCCAATGGAATAAAAACTAAAGCAAGAAATATAATGAGTGGTGTTGGACGTGCTTTATACTGCCTCATTAAAAACCTTGCCAGAAAAACCCAGTGGGACAAAACCTAATCGAAGAAAAAAAAAGTGCAGTGCATATATGTCTAAAAATACTCCCCCTGATCATGGCAAAAATAATGTATTAATCTGGTTGTTTGTTGAGCTGTCGCATACCGATCTTATGTATCAATCTTTCAAATGTTGATGTCAGCAATGTCTTGAGGAATAAATTTGTAAAATTATCATTTGAATAGATCTGTTTCACATCAATCTTTTTACTTTCTTAAAGCTCATGCGTATATAAGAACTTTGGAGAGATGTGTTTTGTTTTGTCTCCCTTAATATAACCTCCTCTGACTTGAGCAATACAAACAGCATTATCTTCATATATGATAGTAAGAGGATCAATGGTAGAAGATAAATTGTATGAACTCTGGATGTGATAAATCACATATCGTAACCATATACACTCTCAACTGGTCTTATGCAATGGTAATATTTCAGCATGGTTAGATGAAGTTGCAACCAAAGTCTATTTAGTCGATCGCCATGAAATTACAATCCTGTTATATGTAAAAAAATATCTAGTTTGTGATCGAGCTTTATGGGGATCAGATAGATAACCAGCATCAGCTTATCCAATTAAACCAGGATTTTTAGAAGGCTTATATGAAAAGAATAATTCCAAATTAGTAGTTCCCCGTCGATAACGAAAAATATGTTTAATTCCATTCCAATGTCGTTTAGTAGGTACAGAACTAAACCTTGCCAATAAATTGACTGTAAATGCAATATCTAGTCGAATACATTGTACCAGATATAATAATGCACCTATAGTATTTAGATATAGTACTTCAGGACCAAGTATCTCTTCATCATCCTCTTTAGGACGGAATGGATCTTTCTTAGGATCTAATGATCTAACAACCATCAGGGTACTCAATGGGTGAGTCTTATCTATGTTAAGTCGTTTCAATATCTTTTCCTTATATTGTAACACCCCACCCACCTGGGCGTGTCATAAGGCTCGCACCCCTCGGCACACTAGCACGACTAGGCTGACCTGAGGAACCCACACCTGAGCACACAGTAAGGGCACGCCCTCTCCAACGTATTATCCGCTTTGGCCTGAAGGCCTCACGGCTTTGCCCTCCACTGAGACGCATCCCCCACTTGAACTTGAGACCCCTTAAAGGCAATCTCAATTCAACATGAATACCACTTGAACCTTTGAACTCATGTTGAACTGAGATTGACTTTAAGGGGTCTTAGGTTCAAGTGGGGGATGCGTCTCAGTGGAGGGCAAACTCGTGAGGCTTTCGGGCTAAAGCGGACAATACATTAGGGAGGGCCTGCCCTTGCTGTGTGCTTGGGTATGGGTTCCTCGAGCCAGCCCAATCGTGCCGATGTGCCGAGGAGTGTGGGCCTTGTGACACGCCCAGGCCTAGCCCGTGAGCGGGTGGGGTGTTACATATATGCTGATTGATGAACAAGTATTTCATTAGATTTGTGCTCGATTACAGGCAGAGACAATATTTTGTTTTCCCCAAATCTTTCATTTCAAATTCTCTTTTCAAATACTCAGCAGCATCTTGGATCTCTTTTGGAGTACCAATTAAATTCATGTCATCGACATATACTGCCATAATAGCAAAACTAGATTCTGACTTTTTTATAAACATATAAGGGCATATGGGATCAATAATACATCCCTCATTTATCAAGTATTCACTAAGACATTGATACCACAATCGTTCAAATTATTTCAATCTATATAAGGATCTCTGTAATTTAAGTGAATACATGCTCCTTGGTTTTGTATTAATTGCTTCTAGCAATTTAAATCCTTCAGGGAGTTTCATGTATATGTTAATATCTATTTTAACATATAGGTAAGCAGTAACCACATCCATAAGGCACATGTAAAGTTTTTCTGAGACTACCAAACTAATCAAATATTTGAAAGTGATCACATCCATTACCGAGGTATATGTTTCATTAAAATCAATACGCGGTCTTTGAGAAAACCCCTGAGCTACAAGTCGGGCTTTATATTTGGCAATCTCATTATTCTTATTTCACTTTCTAGTAAATACTCATTTGTATCCAATGGGTTTAACGTCTTCAAACGTTTGGACTACAAGTCCAAAAATTTCACATTTGCCTAGGGAAGTCAATTCTACTTGAATGGCTTCCTTCCATTTGGGCCAATTATGCCTTTGTTTACATTCATCCACCATACGTGATTCATAATCATTATTCATAATTTTAGTGGCTACAGTGAATAAAAAAATTTCATCGATGACCATTTCATCACGATTCCATATATAATTAACATAGATTTCCTTATTTTAATCACACATGCCTCTTTAGGAGTTTGCACCTCTCTAAGGGCTTGTGCTTCTTCGGGGGTCTGTACCTCTTTAGGGGCTATTATCTCTTCAAGAGATAAATCAGATGATGTAGAATTTTTAACTCGATCTTTATTTATAAAAGGATTGTTATAAGTCACTTTTCTTTTTCGGGGGATAGTATCTTTTGATCCAAGGGGTCTACCACGCTTCTGGCATGTAGTAGATTGATTATTTACTATTTCAAAGGGGATTTGTTCTTTAGGAACATTAATTCTTGCCGGTATATTAGCAGCATGTATATGTGACTTTATTACTTTTGCTGCGTCAGTAAAAGCATCAGACATTTGATTCGTTATATTATGAAAATGTATCAGTCTTCGCACCTCATTTTCACATTGAGGAGTGCAAAAATTAAATTGAGACAAAGTGGCTACATTCCAATAAAGTTCTTGCCTCACTTCAGGAGGTATTTTCTTTTCCCCTAATGGTGGGAACAATGTCTTATCAAAATGACAATCTGCAAATCATGCAGTAAAAAGATCACTCGCTAAGGGCTCTAAATATCTTATTATAGAGGGTGAAATATAACCCACATAGATCCCCAATCGATGTTGAGGTCTGATTTTTGTCCGCTTCGGGGGAGCAATGAGAACTTGTACAGCACAACCAAAAGTTCTTAAATGAGATATATCAGGTTATTGTCCAAGTACAAGTTGTCATGAAGAATACTCATGATAAGCAGTGTCTCAATCTAATCAATGATGCAGCATGTAAAATTATATGACCCCAGGCAGAAGTTGGCAACTGTGTTCTCAACAATAAAGTACGTGCCATTATTTGTAATCGCTTTATGAGTGATTCTGCTAAACCATTTTGAGTATGGACATGTGGTACAGGATGCTCAATGTCAATTCCTACGGACATGCAATAATCATCAAAAGTCTTTGATGTAAATTCACCAGCATTATCCAAACGAATTGATTTAATAGGATGATCTGGAAAATGTGTCCGTAGTTTAATAATCTGAGCAAGTAGTTTAGCAAATGCAACATTTCTAGTTGATAACAAACAAACATGTGACCATCTTACAGAAACATCAATAAGAACTATAAAATATGGAATGGTCCACTCGGTGGGTGAATAGGCCCACATATATCCCCTTGAATTCTTTGTAAAAATAATGGGGATTCATAACCAATCTTAGAAAGAAATGGTCTTATAATTAATTTTTCTTGTGAACAAGCAGTACAAATAGTCTCATTGGACAAAAGAATCTTCCAGTTCTTTAATAGATGTCCATTTGTATTCTCAATAATCCTACACATCATTGTTGATCCTGGATGACCAAAACGGTCGTGCCAAAGTTTAAAAGTTTTAGGATAATTGAACTTCTGGTTCATGACTGCATAGGTTTCAATGGATCTTATATACGTATAATTTAAGCCAGATGAAAAAGCTTCAAACTTTTCTAATATTTGCTTCTGGCCTGAGACAATTAGTAATGCAGAGAAATTCTTCATTATTCTCACATGTTATCTCAATATGAAATCCATTGAGCCTTATAGCTTTAAAACTAAGTAAATTTCTTCTGAATTTACTAGAGTATAATGTCTCATTAATACATAACTTTGTACCACTTACTAACAGGATAGTGTCTCTTCTGGAGCCTTTAATCAGATTTATAGACCCTGATATAGTATAAACTTTAGCTTCAAGTAAAATTAAATTTAAGAAATAATTCTTATCTTTCAAGATGGTATGTGTTATTGCATTATCGACCAAACATATATCTTTATCTCTTCTGGAGACAAGCGATACACATCTAATGTCCATACCCTTTTAAATAAAAATTTATATTAGATGAAATTCATAAAAATGCATTATAACAAAAAGTACATTAATAAATAAAAGTATAATAAAAGAAGACATCACAAAGGAATAAAAATGGAAATACTTAGTTTGCTTAGATATTGCCATCACTAATTATTTATCATCAAAGAAATCTGAGTGATCAAAATTTATAGAATTCACTGAAATAAAGTATTCTCATAATCCTTCTGGGATTTGTCATTCCACTTCTAGTGTTTTTATCTTTCAATAATTTCGCTTCAAGGAATAATTCAGTATCATAAATCTCATAAAATGATTAAGTGGAATTCACTTCAAGGAATGACTCATTTCAAGGACATTCACTTCGAGAAATGACAATAATTGATAATGCTCATATTTTATTCAAGATAGTGATTCATGTTAACCAATCCTACAAGGATCAGATATTTCCATCATTCACTTTAGGGAATGATATTATTTCTTTACTTATCCTTCCAAGATAAGTATTTTATTTTCATTAGTGCTTTTAGTTTATCCTACTAGGATAACTTATATAACATCTTTTAGATGTATTTAAAATAAACGTAAATGGAAATTAAAATAAATAAATAAATTAAAACAATTAAAGAATAATAAGTATGGAGCTTCAAGTCCATATAAACTTTACTATAACCAGATAACTTCAAGTTTCGGTTACATCAATAATTTGAACTTCAAGTTTTATTTTACAAAATTTCAAGTTTTTGCTCTCAAGGCTTTAGGCCTTTTATAGAAATCAGAATGTCGATTTCGTACAATATTTTGTATTACAATACTTTGTCATGTTTGTTCAGAACTTCATGTTCTTGAATAAATATTATATCCCATGTTTTCACATAAATAGTGTATACTATTTTGTGCACAATAATCATAAACAGTGATGTCAGACAGTAGTTATGAACAGTCCTTCAGGATACTATTCTGACAGCCAAATAAGAACTTTAGTTACTTCAATATTCCAAAACTTCAGGTTTCTAAGCAAATATTCTCTTACTGTTTAAAATAATAATCATAAACAATGATTTTCGACAGTAATCATGAATAGTCATTCGGGGTACTATTTCAACAGCCAAATAAGAACTTCAAGTTCTTTTTTATTTTTTTAAAATAGTCAAGAACTTTAGGTTCTGAAATTAAATATACTACGAAAGTTTCTAGGAAAGATTGGAGGGGTCACATCGGTCCCTCTTAAAACCCAATCTCCTTAGACTTGTAGTCTTTTTGATAAAACTTCTTAGACATATAATAATAATAATTCATTATCTTTTAATTCCATAACTTTAGATTGTAAAATTATCTTAGAAAGGTTTTCCAATCAAATTTGCCTAACTGGAGATTCATCTAGGTCTAAAAAATACTCTAATTTTTCAGAGATATTAGANAGTTTTCCAATCAAATTTGCCTAACTGGAGATTCATCTAGGTCTAAAAAATACTCTAATTTTTCAGAGATATTAGAGATCAAAATATTTGATGATCCAGATATTAACCAATCTTTAAGGGATTTTAGAGATCAAAATATTTGATGATCCAGATATTAACCAATCTTTAAAGGATTTTAGAGATCAAAATATTTAATGATTTTAAAATTAGTCTAGACTTCTAGTCTAGAGAATAATATAAACAGATAATTAAATAACATAACAATAATATAATCATTTCAACACTATCTTTATTTTCTGATGTGGAAGATCTAACATAGTAGCAACCACAAAGCAAACTAACAAGGATAGGTTATAACAAATATAATATGATAGATAATAACGATCTTAATCATAATGATTTGTAAGATGTATACCTGTAATAATTTGATCAGAACCTCGTGCTGATAACGTGTTGTGAATGGTCTAATAATTTTAGCACAGTGGGGGTATATATGTAAAGATATAATAATATAGGGGCTAAATGATATTATGCTTGAGGGACTATAATGATATATTATAACCAGGGGTGTGATTGTAAGATTCTAAAACTATTAGACTATTAGAGATATACACTCAGGGGTGTAATTGTAAAAAGCTAAAACTTAGAGACTAAATTAAAATTTAGCAAGAAGGAGAGAGAAAGAAGAGAGAGAAACTCACGTGAGTTGTGGGATACCTTATGGGAGTGGAGGAGGCTGCTATTTATAGGCAACCTCCTTCACTATTTGTATAGTAAATTACAAATTTATCTTTTACTATTTATATTATTGCTTGTGCAATCGTCCTTAACATTTGCATCATCGCTTACGCAATACATATAATAATTAAGGGGTGAGATCCATTATAATTAATTGATTAGACCCACTCAATTAATTATTTATAACAGTTTGAAATTTTTATTATTTTAAAATTTTATTGTCACAACATTTGTATACATGAATCTGTAAAATTTTTAAATTATTGGGCCAAATATTAATATATTATAATGGGAGAGGCATGCCATTTGATTCTTAAAAATTGTATATTAGACATTTTGCTAGTTCCTTTGATGAAGATTACATGGTCTACAACATGATCAAACGGTTAGATTTAAATCATATGGTACAAAATCAAATCTTATACCTTGTGATTGTAATTGCAAGTCTCTAGACCCTAGATCTTTCCAAATCGATCATGGGTGGGCATGATTAGTGAAGAATCATTCTTTGCAATGAAGAATCAAGATTGTAAATGGTGAAGGGTGTTGATGCCGTGAAGAAACAAAGAAGAAAATCAATTTGATTTTCTTATTGATTTTGGTCGAATGCATGTATAGGCAAACAAAAATGAAGAACCGTGTGTGTTAGATGGATAAAGGAGGTAGCTTACTTTTTTGCTCATAGGGAAAAGAATGAATTTATACTTAGGGTTACAAAAAACCCTTAACCATCAAATTACTCATATGCCTGTCATGACCCAGACTTTCGAAATAATGGGCTAAGGATGTAAGTAAAAGATTTTAAAACTAAAAATTTTGAAAGTGTGAATTTTTGAACAATATAGTGTGACACGGACGTGAAAACATCGTGGAGATAAGAATTTGGAGGTATTTGAGAGTTTTTAGGATTTTGGACTAAAAATTACATAGGCTCATTAATTTTTCATCTTTAGTGCCTAAAGTTGACTTTTTAATAGTCACGTGAGTGCGGAATAGATGCGTTTGAGTTGGTATCGAGATATCGGGGTGTCGAAACAGGATTCACGATATATGGAGGGTTTAAAAATTTATAGTTGGACCCTTAGGACCCAAACTCTATATAAACAGTATAGAGTCCAGTCCAAAATATTTAGAAATATGAAGAAACACCCCTAGTTGCCAAAAAACGTTGTCTCCAATGACCATTGGCATTCCCGATGAGTTAGGCCCCGTAGCCAGTGGCAATGGAACCACCTCGGCTTGTTGATCACCGTGGTGGTCTCCATTTCCTTGTTCGACTCCAGAAACTCCGTAGATCAGGCCGTGAAGTTTCAGTTATCGAAGTCGATCTCCCTTCTCCGCCATCGACAGCCGTTGCCACCAGTCAAGATCGATGCGTCTCGGCCTAAGGAGTCAGATGGTCATCTTCGATCGACTGTCCTAGGCTTGGATCACCAGGAATCACTGTGAACTAGAGAGCTATGTTTTATATTTTTGCTAGATTGCATATAATAATTCGATAAAACTTATTTTATAATGCTATCAAGGGTAATTATGAAAATTTAAAAATTTCATTAATCCCACTTTCTTTTCCCTCCATTTCCTATTAATTTTAGTGAAAAAAGTTTGATTAAAATACACATATTCAAGTCCCTCCTATTCCTTTCCTTTCCTTCTTTTCTGTTGTAAAATCTTGGGTTGATACTAATAAAATAAACATTGATTAATCTGATCTAGGAAATACTAAGTATAACCTATGAACAACCCAAACAACTATCCCGATCGAAATTGATAGTTGCAGGGCAAAATAATCAACCACAAAATAATAGCAAGACACAATATTTTACGTGGTTCGGTAATATGCCTACGTCCATGGGACAACAACAAATAATCTTTATAAAAAAAACCCCAAAAGAAGATTACAAAGACCTCTTGAGAACAAACTAATCTCTCGATTCTAATTCACTAGAATAATCCCCGAAGGATTGATCTAATCTCACTTCTATGTTTCTCTCAACTAGATTGCTACGGAGAAACCTCTCAACTTTCAAAAAATAGAATGCTCTCAACTAGAGAACTAGGCTCTCTATATATAGTGTTCATAGGCTCCCTTCTATTGCTTTCCTAAGCAATATAGGTTTCTTATATTATATAGGAATCATAATCCTTTTATACTCATCTTTCCTAGTTGAACCAATATTTTTTTAATTAAATATTTAATTAAAGCCTTTTTCTATTTGTAAACAGGATCTAACTAGGATTCTTTTTAGACTCCTAAAAGGATAAATAGGATATAACTAGGATTTTATAGCAAATTCCTTTCCTAACTCTAATTGATTGCCATAATTTCACAATCTCCACCTTAGCAATCGATTTCTTCACCTCGAAATGAAACTACCAAGATGCATTTGATTGTTGTTGTCGTTGTCTTTTACCCTGATGTGGTATCAACAATGAGAGAGTTTAATCAAGTTGAAACAATACTTCAACTTGACCAATGGTACGACCTTTGTCATCATATCAGCTACGTTCTTCTTAGTATTCACTTTCTCTAGGGTTACCATACCATCCTCGATGATATCTCTGATAAAGTGAAACCTTATATCAATATGCTTGGTCTTTGCATGATGAACTTGATTCTTAGCCAAATGGATGGCACTCTGACTATAACAAAGAATTTTAATAACCTTCTAAGTTGCACCAAGTCACGAACCAAACTTCGAAGCCATAGGGCCTCTTTCATTGCCTCTATCACTGCCATATATTCTGTCTCTATCGTTGATAAGGCAACTACTGATTGTAACATGGACCTCAAATATATAGGACCCCTTACCAATGTAGAACAATAGCCTGTTGTAGATTGACATTTGTCCAAATCACCAACATAGTTTGAGTTAACATACCCTTTTACAGCAAATTGTGAAAACCTCTCATTAATCAAACCAACATCCAATGTACCTCAAAGATACCACAAGATCCACTTGATCGTCTGCCAATGTGTCTTACCTGGATTAGCCATATATCGACTAACCAAACTTACTACAAACGTAATATCGGGACGTGTGTAAACCATGGCATACATCAAGCTTCCAACTGCACTAGCATAAGGAACTTGTGACATTTATTCCTTCTCCGTTACAGTAGTAGGTGAATCTAATCCCGAAAGCTTAAAGTGAGCACTCAAAGGAGTACTAACCGGTTTGGCTCTATTCATGCCAAATCTAGTAACTACCTTCTCAAGATATTACACTTGTGATAAAGACAATCTTCCAAGCTTTCGATTCCTTACTATCTCCATCTGTATTATCTTCTTCGCTAGACCCAAGTCTTTCATCTCAAACTTCTTGCTTAAGTTGATCTTTAGCAGCTCTATCTCATGTATGTTCTTAGCAGCAATCAACATATCATCAATGAAGCAATAAGTAGATAAAAGAACTATCATCTTGCCTTTTGAAATACACACAATGATCATACTCACTACGTGTGAATTTCAACTCTAACATAAAAGTATCAAACTTTAAGTACCACTGTCGAGAAGCTTACTTCAATCTATACAATGACTTTCTAAGTTTGCATACCTTATCCTCTTGCCCAGCAATAGCAAATCTATCTGACTGAATCATGTAAATCTCCTCTTCTAAATCTCCATGCAAGAAAGCAATTTTGACATCTAGTTGCTCGAGCTCCATGTCAAATTGTGCCACCATAGCTAAAAGGATACGAATTGAAGTGTGCTTAACCACCGAAAAGAAAACTTCATTGTAATCCATACCTTCAGTTTGTGTAAATCCTTTAGTGACAAATCTTGCCTTGAATCTTACACCAACCGATTTCCCTTTAGAATCCAGAATGCTGTCTTTCAAAGTATACACCTATTTATAACCTATGGCCTTTTTTTCCTTTGGAAGTGTCACCAACTCCCATGTATGATTCTTATGAAGAGACTCCATCTCCTCATCTATATGCACACTTTTACAAGATTGCTTATATGTAGTAGGTGTATCCTCATACTCTTGATAAACAGAAAATACATAAGCTGCCATATCTTCAAAACAATATCTAATAGGTGCTTTAATAATCCGATGTTCTCTTTGTGCTGTCAAAGACGGCTAAGGAAACTGCTGCTTTTGCCTTTGCTGTTCATTAGATTCCTCTTAAGGAAACTCTTCTGTAATAGTTTATGGCTTAATCTTTGTTATGTCCCCAATTCTATCATTCTTATGACTAGAACTCTCATCACCATGACTAGAAATCTTATTACTATGATTAGAACTCAACAAACCCCTCTGTGAACCATTATCATCCTCTAATTGTAGAAAATCACTCTCATCATCAAAACTACCCCCGTTTTGTATAGGAGACCCATCCTTGTATTTGTCACACTTAGGTTGTGACAATGCTTCCGCATGAAACTTAACATCCCTAGAAATTACCCATCTCCCCGTCTTAGGGCACCAAATCCTATACCCTTTGACTGTTTCTGGATAGTCTAGAAAAATACCCTTCCTAGCTTTAACCTCTATCTTATCTTTCTTAACATGAAAATAAGCAGGATATCCAAAAACTTTTAAATGTGAATAATCTGTAGGAATACCAGACCATACCTCTATGGGTGTCTTGAAATCAATAACTGATGATGGAGACCGGTTTATGAGGTAACACGTTGTTGATATGGCTTCAGCCTACCATATCTTGCCTAATCCAACATTAGACAACATGCACCGTTCCCTCTCAAGTAATGTGCAGTTCATCCTTTCCGTTACATTATTTTGTTGTGGTGTCCTTTTAGCTATTGATAAGTACTTAAAAGTGTACATTTATTATGAGTTATGATATCATTTTTACACTTTAAGTGCTATTAATTTAAGTATT
>JANKKB010001990.1:0-18793 GCA_026225775.1 Bursera palmeri
TTATGTTAATTATCTAATATCAAGTTGGTACGCGATGCTCAGTCAAATTTCATGCATGTGACCCATCACTTGTCGTGATAATGAAACTTGGTTTCTCCCGTTTTAATCACTCAATATATATAATACCAAGTGGAGATCGAGGTCTATAGATCAATAGCTGTTCTTACATGTATATTCAAAGCCAGGAGGCGGATCTACCTATATAAATTTCAATTAGTTGGAACCAGAATGACACTTGTTGTCTTGCTGCCTGTCATGCTTCAAAGAATTCAATTGATTCTCTCCTCATATATGCGGGCAAATTGAACACAGTACTACTTACCAGCTGCTAGAAGAATTTTGTGAATAAAACAAGGAAGATAAAGATTGGAATGACAGATTCTCGATCAATGTGACGATGGGTTTATTCTTCATACAAAAAGAAGAAGATTAATATAATTTGAATACGGAGAGTAAAATATTTGATTAACACTTAATTAATGAACAACTTGGGTTAGTGCCCCTTGTTTTGAGTCACGAAAGCACTAACTATTTTATCAGTCGTTGAATCAATGTGTGTGTCGCGTGGGATCATGAAATTTCTTCATCAGTATGTGTAAGAGACCACGAAATTAATATAATGAACCTTTAATCATTAAATTAATCTTCAAATATGTGTAATGCATAGCCATTTGAATTAGACCATGATAACCATTCATCCAATCTGTAACTCAACATCATGATAATCCACTTCAATTATAATTTATTTCTTTATATTCATAGTATATCATATATCATATATGCATGCATGTAACATCCATACGTACGGAAACAGGCCCAAAAGCAAGGACTCTTTCCTCTCGAACAATTGATAACATGATTATTGTTAAATATGATTTCAACTCATGATTCACCCTTAAGTTAGAAGATGATAATATTATCTTGTGTACTGTTAAAGACATAGAAAATAGGAAAAAAANTATAAAGTGTAGTGCATTACCAAAAAGGGAGAAATTAAAGAATAAAAAATAACATGGATGAAGGATAGAGGTAGAGAGGAGATGATGTAATGCAAGTAGTGTTTAAGTGAGTGGAATGGAATTTAAGATAGAAGATGGAGACGTTCAGAATGTCGACTCTGTGACAGCAATCAAATTCCATTATGTATTTTATTCTTCTTTTAAAATGGAATGGAATGGATTCGATAGAATTTATTCACGAGTGATGATATCATATCCCAATATAAGCATCAAGCTCCCACAACATATACATATCTTATGTATATAGTGACAAACTATCTAGCTGATCTCTGATCATGAAAGTAGTTGACAAAAGATTATCGATTCCATAAACCTCCAACAACAACAATTTCTTACTTGACCTAATTTGCTTTGCTTTAATCTTATGTATATTTATCTAACACTTGATTTCTTATTTAGATCAAATTTAAGGTCACATGTATGATGATCTATTAGGTGTATTGATGAATTCATTTTATATAGTTAAATAGATTTAAGGTCATAAAATGATGAATCGATGCATCAAGTATACCCTACCCTAGTAGTATACCATAGTGAACTAGTCAAATTGGCATGCATCTGCATAAATATAAATAACCCTAAAAGATGCTACTTCGGAGATATAATTAATAAAGGAGTACCAAGTCGGCAGAGGATTGAATTGTATATATATNGTGTGTGTGTGTATATATATATATATACACACATATATATACATATATATAACACATTACGGGATAATGGAAGTGTAAAATAATAACATTCAATACCTGTGGTTGTGGCCGTGGCCGTGGCTGTGGCTGTGTGTGTGTGTACGGCCGATGGGTGATTACCATAATTAATAATTATTAAGTGCTTAGGAAGCACACGAAGTACAGTTGCATGTTTTAGGTACGAATGCACACACCCCATAAGGCTTGTTCGGAAGCTGGCAATCAATCCCAAAGCNAACAGGGCACGGTCACGCATGTGCTAGCGGAACCGCCACCCCCACCCGCACAGCACTTGCACAGCAAGCACAGCTGATATGGTGAAAGCCTCCTTCTTGTGCTGTTCATCACCCTGTACTCAGTTGTTCCCATTGGCTGTAGTAGTTCCCTGCTCGACCATGGCTCAGCCTCTGCCTCAGCCTCCACTGCATAGAACTATCATTACCAATTAGTATATTAACAACTATTATCATTAACGTTATGGTAATTCAATTACAAATTAATATCCGCACGAAACAGTACCTTGAGCAGACGTGATCTGGATCATCAACAACATCCATATTAAAACTTTCCTTCGATAGCTCATCGTGAGAGATAGCTCTGGAGAGAGAGAGAGAGATGGGAGAGGAAGAGTTGGGGATTTATTTGTGTGGAGGAGGATTGTGGGGAAGAGATTGATTATTGATTCGAGGAATTTCAAGTGGGTCAATGTAGATATTTTTGCCTTTCCACACAAAACTACATTAAAATTGTTATAGTTTATAGTTAATTATACAATTGTGTACACCAAATGATTGGTGCAGCAGCCTACCTTCTCGAAATTTTGATCGTCAAATTACTCAAAATTAGTAAAACAAAAAGCTCATTATATATAGTAACGCTCCATTACAAGTTTCAAGCAAGGCAGAAGTCGCTCTAATCTGTTTATTTATAATAAGTCCAATCAAATACCATAATAAGAAAAAAAATACATTTATCATTCCTCAAATCATCCAAATCACCAACTATAATCAATCAAACATGTCAGTACAATAATATTGTGGNGGAGAGAGAGAGAGAGATGGGAGAGGAAGAGTTGGGGATTTATTTGTGTGGAGGAGGATTGTGGGGAAGAGATTGATTAGTGATTCGAGGAATTTCAAGTGGGTCAATGTAGATATTTTCGCCTTTCCACACAAAACTAGATTAAAATTGTTATCGTTTATAGTATAAGTATACAATTGTGTACACCAAATGATTGGTGCAGCAGCATACCTTCTCGAAATTTTGATCGTCAAATTACTCAAAATTAGTACAACAAAAAGCTCATTATATATAGTAACGCTCCATTACAAGTTTCAAGCAAGGCAGTAATCGCTCTAATCTGTTTATTTATAGTAAGTCCAATCAAATACCATAATAAGAAAAGAAAATACATTTATCATTCCTCAAATCATCCAAATCACCAACTATAATCAATCAAACATGTCAGTACAATAATATTGTGGNACAGTATTTACAGTAGCATTTTAATTGATAACAAAAAGAAATCCACCTACAAGTTAGCAAATATGCATATCTAGAAGAACATATTTCACATGGCAAATTTCCTCAGTGAACACGACAGAAATTGATACGAGCACCATCTTGGAGTTGGACAGCAACAATTAACAATGGCTTCGGATTAACGTGATACTGTGTACATTTTAAGTACAAAGAAGCAAATGCACCCATGATTTAACAAGAAAATTTTGTCCTTTAAAAGGGGTTGGATAGCAAACGGCACACCAAACAAGTACACATATAGCTCACATTTCATCTAACCCTGCACGCTGCAGGGCCACCGGGCGAACAACTTGGATTGGGAGATCGACAACTAGCACCAGGACCGACATTGTTGCTAAACCTAGTACGCATTCGGTAACCTGAGATTCCCGCCATTGCAAAACCATTAGCACCACTACCACCAAAGCTTGGGGCAAGTGATGAGGACACTTCAGTACCACTATCACTAGTACATTGTAGAGGTTCCAAAGTTTCAACTACATCGCTCATTAAAGGCCTTGCTTTAGGATTCTGGCTTAGACAATAGTATGCCAAGCTACACGCTTTCTGAGCTGCCCTCACCGAGTACTGATTTTCCAATCTAGGGTCAATTATTTGAAGCATTTTTCTCTTGTCATTCAGTTTCGGCCGGGCCCAATCCACCAGACTTTGCTCCTTGCTTGGTCTTGTCTTGTCAACAGACTTTCTTCCGGTCAAAAGCTCCAGAAGTACGACCCCAAAGCTGTAAACATCACTCCTAGCGGTTAGGTGACCTGCTCGATTGATACCGATCTGATTAATGCAGTCCCAAGCTTAATTGCAAACGCAGTCAGAAATAAAAATTTTGGATTATAAGGAACATGATGACTAGACATATGAACAACAAATGAAGATTAAGAATTGCAGTTTCTATTATTTCACTTATTTGTTTTTGGGAGACAGGATTGGAGTTGCTGGGCACCAACAATCATGCAAAACTTCATGATGTTGCAATAGGCAATAGCTTCCAAATGGACCAACACTTCTGAATTCAAAACTGGTATGCTTCAGGACCTTCCCCTATCCTTCGACTCAAAATAAATGAAAACTTAAGAGGTTCTTAAATTCATTAAAAACCTCATTTGAAGTTTTGAAATTCATTACAAATCTCTCCCACAATTTTTCTGTAAGACAAGAAACTTTTTCCCTTCCATTAGTATTTATTTTTCCTGTTTCTTTGCTTTTTGCAAGAGTTGAGATTCTTGTCCATTGGAATCGAGAAAAACAAGTAATTGGCATTTTTTACATGTGTTTAATTGCCACTATATGTTTTAACATTTTGCAGTTCAATCATTATTTTCTCACGTTTCCTTCATCAAATCTCCTGTTCCCCATTCATTAGGTGTCTCTTCTATTACCAAGCAATGTGTAATTGTTCTTGTTCCTTAATTCCATGAAAATATGCTTTTACTTTTTTTAAGGAATTTTATGTCTGAACTACTAGATTACCATATGAATATCTCTTCATAGTTGAACCTTTCCTTTGCAATTACTTTCTTTTCCTTCAGCTGACCCAAAACTCTGGGTCACAGCTTTTCAAAGGTCAAAACAAGAAAGAAACAGATAGTCCTTTTAACTGCATGAGAAGACTTTCCTTTATTTGCCAATATATATATATACACCAACTGACAAAAGGTCCAAAACATTAAATTGTCTCCTTATTTTACGATGTGTAAGTTAATGCAAAATTGGCAGAAAATATTCAAATTTTGGGGACAAAGACACAAAGTCAATAACACAGCAGTGGAGAACCTTATAATGAACCATGTGATGTACCATCCAATTTGTAAGTAGACAATAGTGATGATCATATCCATATGCTACGGATAAGATCACACCACAGATTTCCATGATAACTCAGTATCATGCAGCTCTTATGATCAATGTCATTCTCATTGTGCATAGTGCATAGATTAAAAATCCATTCCAATATTCTTAACCTTTCAAACTAAAAATTTCCTTTTATTTTCCAGAAGAAGGGAAAAAAACATTGCTGACATATTAATCATTTCCAAGATATAATAAAGGCATACCAGTCATAACATATTCAGGTGCAGCATAGCCATATGTACCCATCACTCGAGTTGATACGTGGGTCTTATCACCTTGTGGTCCATCTTTTGCAAGACCAAAATCAGAAAGCTTGGCTGTATAATCCTGCAGATTCCAAGGCAACGAGCATTGGTGAACAAGAACAAATAATATACCAGATGACTGATAGAAAATTCTTGGAAACAATGGGGTTTATTCAGTTCCACTCACAGAATCCAACAATATATTAGAGGTTTTGAAGTCCCGATATATAACTGGTCTTTCCGCATTGTGAAGGAAAGCGAGCCCTTTGGCAGCTCCAAGAGCAATCATCATTCTTGTGGCCCATGACAGTGGAACAGTCACCTCTAAATGACTCAGGAAAAACCATATGAAAATGAATAAACAAATATGATTCAAACTAAGTAGAAAAGAATAAATACTTTAATGTCGTTAAAATGGATTACTTTGTTTGGTCACCATCAATGTTCTCTGTAAATCATATAAAACCCACACAGAGGATAATAGATCACGTCTGATGTTTCATCATCTCCATTATATAAATTAATTAATTTTTAAAAAATATATCACATATTGACACAATATAACTTTTTCAAATCTCAAAAGTAAAGTTTATCATCCCACTTGAAGCACGAACCTTTTGAGTATAATATATCCAAAATTGCCAATATGGGGGAAATTGGTAATAGAAGGTTTCTCTTCCATGTAAATGACTCTTAACCTGATCATGAATTCTAGATAATTTACCCTTTCATTAGACTGGACCCACCAGTATTTTCTTGAATTAATTTGTCAAATTCCATCTCAATTTGAGGTTATCATCCTGATGACAATTGTTTAAGTTTCGTCTCACAAACCATGCCCCATGTTTCATATAAATTTGATTGAAAACCCCAGATAAATAATGTGCAATGTTTATGAAACTCAACCGTGAAAATAAGACAGGAAAAATGCAGAAAAAAGGATGGAAAAGGAATGATAGGAGTAGAACCTTCTAGGGAGTAAAATTTGAAGATTTAAAAGAAGTAGAGAGCTTTTGTTTTGCTCATTTTAAGAATAGAAATGCAATGCCTCAAATTACATGGAATTTGGGCTTCAAAAAAATAGTTAGTAGCAAGGTAAACGAGCATACTTCGAAACAGGTGATTCTCAAGGCTTCCTCTGAACATAAACTCATACACCAGTAACCTGTGATCATCCTCGCAACAATACCCGATCAATTTAACAAGATTTGGATGCCGAAGTTGGCCGAGGAACCTGACCTCCGTCTGAATGTAACAGATAAGAGAAAAATTCAATGAATTGAATGGGAGAAACAAGAATAAGAAAGGAAAGAGGGGGGGAGACATACACGCCATTCCCGGTCGCCCTGAAGGCCCTCTTTGTTGAGAACTTTGACAGCGACAGGGAGAGATTTGAGGCCAACCCTGACATTCTCATCAATGTAACCTTTGTAAACAGTTCCGAAACCACCTTCTCCGAGAATATAATCCGAGCGAAAGCTCTTGGTAATAGTCTCGAGTTCGAACAAGGTGAAAGCAATTACATCCGTATACAGAACAGCATTGTTTCTAAAGTCTTCCAAGTTATGTGGAGTGGAAGGATCGCTCAGATCTGATATCGAACGATTGTGCTTCCTCTCCGTTTTAACAGGCAAAGTAGATAAGATATGAAGCTGTTGAACTGTATGTAAAAGTGATTGTAAGAAACGAACCCTAAAATTGAATTGAGCAGCGTAACGGAAAGAAAAACACAATTAATGTGAGTTGAGATCTGACCTTGAGCGTTGGTGACCACAGCAGATTCCTCTCTAGTGCCACAGTTGCCCATTCCGGTAAATGTAGGAGTTTGAGGTGTGTAATTGTGATTGTAATTGTTGTGGTTGCTGCACTTGCTCTACTTCAGCTGCTGGACTAGTTGCTTTCCTGATGGCGCTGAGTTTCATTCTTCGCTTCCTTCCTCCCTCGTTATTTTTTCCTTCACCTCCTCCTCACTCACTGCTTTTAAATATCTTTTAATAGTAATAATAATAATGATTAAATGTTTTTTATTTTTAAATAATTTTTTATTAAACTACAAACTTCGTCTGCATACGTTTATATATATATATATATATATATTTAGAACAATATCAAACACTACCCCTAAAATTTTATTTAATCTAACCATAGGATAAATTTAACACTTTCATTAACTATACCCCTAAGATTTATCTAAAATCATTAATATCCAAATTGATAAAATAACAATTAGTAAAGGAAAAAATAGTAATTTAGCACCATATACACACCAATCTTCTTCCTCCTTTGATTAAAAAGCCACTTAACTTCACTGCACCATCATCTCAAGGAAGGTTTTGGCTTGAAAATTTTAAAGTTTTGGGTTGTCAGCCATTCACTTTTCAGCTTGGTAACTAGATTACTCCTAAATGCAAACTCTAACTTCCTTGTCTTGTAAAATTTATCTTTTCTTGGTCTTGTTGAAACATTCTCCAGGTTGAGAAAACAAGGGAAAATAAACTCTTCTTTAATTTGCTTTCCAGTCTCTTTAATGTTTGTTTTTTAAATGAAAAGTATTTACTCTTAGAATAGGAGAATTTGACGAAGTAGTCGTTGAATAGAGTTTTGAAGACTAGCTACTATCGGAGCAAAAAAAAAATGCAGAAACATAGAGAAAAAATAGCAAAATAGTAGACAAAACAAAGGAAAAAAAATACAGAAACTGTCATCCTAGCGCTAGAAATAACAAAAGCAGCAACATTCAGTTTCCATTTTCCATTTATCACATCATGTTGCTCAACCTCTGATATTGTTTGTTCTACAAACAAGACAGCAACCACAGTCACAGCACAACCAAAAAAATCTACAAAAAAGCAAAGATCAGATCAGAGAAGGAAAAATGTAGAAATTGTCGTGTATTTTTTCTGTAGCTCCTTTTTTGTACCATTTAAAAGACTCATCAACAAAAAAAAAAAATCAAAGGCATTAAATTATTGATTAAAAAAATACAGAGGAATCTAATATGGCAGCCTGCTGTGGCCAGGTAGAAGTTGATTGAACAATTAACAAGGAAACATAAATACTAAAAAAGTGACGTAGAAGGTTAATAATCTTTTTCTCTCTACTGTTAATATTTAAGTTAACAGAAAATGGTTTTTGATAATTTTGGGAGAACAACAGAGGTTTAATTAATGAAAGTCTCAAACTTATTACCTGTTTAATATTAAGTCAAATATCATAGTATTATTTGATATTATCCTATATAAATTTATATTTATATATAGCAACCCAACCGTTGCTGGAGCCCAGTTTTGGTGGATTATTAACAAAGATCTAAAACCTCTCACTTTACTTTCCCTTTTGCTTCTGCAAATTGGAGAAGACTGAGATACTCCTTTTTCTCTCTCTCCTTTTATTACTTTCCCTTTCGATATAATTTTTAACTTTTCCTTTTATTTCTATTTTTTATTAATTAATATTATATGTCTTCAATTACTAAATTAAAAAACACTTTTACAATTCATAGTATGTATATTCTTCATAATAAGGCTAAAACAGGCTTAAGTTGGCATTTAGTCTAATCTTAACATATTATTGGTTTCAAATTTTACATATTTCAAGAAATTGTACAAAGAAGTTCCAATTTAAGATATACACGAAGATAATATTATCATATTCATATATGTGCTCTTAATTATTAAAAATTAAAATGCATGAAAGCCCAAACAAATCGATGGCCCATCTATTTGAAAATGGGACCAACTGATGGGCCCCGAGAGGTAAAGTGAGTCCATAGTCTCACAGCAAGCATTTGCCTTATCCAGTCTATCTCCGTCTCATCGTCATCTCTCTGCTACTAGCTCTTTTCAGTATTTCCTTTGTGGCAATGGCGATGGCAATTGCAACGGTAACGGCAACAGCGGTAGCAGATAGTACCGGTAGATGGAATATGACATCTCTAAGTTCAGCTCTCCCTTCACCCAATTCCAAAATTTCTTCTTCTATTCGATTTTCATCCTCATCCTCCTCTCCCCACCAGTTCCAACAACGCCTCTCTCTCAATCTCATCCCCGTCAAACAAACTCTCCCTATCCCGTCTTTCACGGGCCTCGCTTCATCCAACCCTCTCTTCACCTTTGGCTTCTCCGGTAACTAACTGACTGTTCTTCCCAATTTCATTATTAAAAATAAATAAATTATTTTAATAAATTTTAGCTTTTCGTTGTTTCAGACCGCACGACTTTCGAACACGGTTTCACAATCGTCGACAATGGTGGTCGGATTTCTGCTATGCGACACGGCAGGCGAGTGCCCAAGCTCAACCGGCCTCCCGACCAACGGCGCGCACTTCTGCGTGGCCTTACCACGCAGCTCCTCAAGTACGGTCGGATCAAAACCACTAGAGCGAGGGCCAGCGCCATGAGGAAGTACGTTGACAAAATGATCACTCTTGCCAAGGACGGTTCCCTGCATAAGCGGAGGCAAGCTCTGGGATTCATTTACGAGAAGCAGATTGTTCATGCTTTGTTTGCTGAGGTCCAAGACAGGTATGGCGAACGTAATGGTGGTTATACTAGAATTATTAGAACTCTTCCCAGGCGAGGCGACAATGCTCCCATGGCGTACATTGAACTTGTTTAGGTATTTATTATTCTCTTAAACTTAATCTGTACAAACATTTTCTCATTTTTTTGAGACAGGCTTAGAATGTTGTGTTGTGTTTCAATTCTGATGTGGATGAGCTTTGATGTCAATGTATGTTTTAGTTTAATGTCACATTGTATTTTTGGGATTTTAAATCCATAGTTTTATATTTTTGGGATATTTTGGCATCTTTTTTAATGAGTATTTTATTTAGTAAAGCTTTTTTTTAATGACGCAAATAGTATTGGATGGTAAAAATTCATAACAAATAAAGGAGATTATAATAATAATATGACATCCAACAACATCACAATACATCGACTTGTATGGTTAGATTGTACGTATAGAATTTTATTCTATATTTAATGGTTGAATACATATATGCAGGAGTGGTTCTTATAATGTTCACAAAGCTTAGGGAATCTTTATAGTTTCTCTAACATCTTCAAGTTGGGAGATGCTTTATCCTTATGCTACCAATATGTAACTGGCCTTTTTAGATGGAAGTTAGAGGTTGCTAATTGTGGGGTCTGGCATTTTGTGATCATTGATAATCTGGAGAGACCATTGTTCTGTAGCTTATCCCGGAGGTTATTTGTCTTATGAAAATCTCTATGAGGTTTCAGTAGCTATATATAAGCATTTATTTATCGTAATGAAGAATAAATGTGAGCCTAAAGGAAGAGATCTAGGTAGATTGAGTTTTGTAACTCATGTGGAATGTGGAAGTGCAAGAGTAAGGGCAGAAGGCTCATAAAAGTGGAAGGCAGAAAGAATAACACTGGGAAGGAAATGTCTTTAGTTGTTTCCGCATCCTAAATGCTAATTTGGACTCTTAGATTCCTTACTGCCTGTTTCGTGCTTCGGAGGGTAACTTGATTATTGTTGGCTTAACAAATTTACTCCAAATTTTTTATATCATTCAATGGTTTTGTGTATTATGACTTGCCTCAGTTCAAGATTGGTAGAAACTTTCTGCTTGCCTTTAAAAATATTGGCTGTCAACTAAACAACATATCCTTATCTCGGCTCATTGTCCCATGTTTATTGCTTTACTTCCCTGATTAGCTACTGGCTACAGTATTCATCCTTTGTGATGCAAAATTATCTTATTGCTCCTGTATGTTTCATTTATGTGGTTGTGTGCATTCACAGGCTCCCATGTCTTTGGTCTTTTTTTCAACCTATTTTAGACATAGAAAGATCTGTTGCATTTTGGTTTAGTTCACCAACAATTTTCCCTAGTTGGAACGTCTTGTTCCTTTATCTATCGAAGGTTCATTCAAAATATAGTCATTACTTTGTTTACTCATTTACTTTGTATTCAATTCATGTTTTCTACTTAGCAATTGCTTGGGCTTCTCCAAGACTTTTTGCCCTTTCTAGGCAGGTATACTTTTTGTGTTAGGTTTCCACTTTTTGCTGTTTACTGATACTTTGTCCATGTATTTGCTTCCTGATTTATGTGTGCATGGCTGGGTTAGAATCGATAGCTCTCTTTTTGTATCAAAATTGCAAGATAACCTGTAGAATATTACATTAATACATTTCAAATTGTTGTGAGTATAACTGACATTTCCGATTGCTTGTCTTGGTTTGCAACCAAGGACTATCAACTGAAATTACCGTATTCAAGCGCAGATCTATTTGCTGTCGGGAGTAGGCCCTGGCTGCCACCCCTCCCTTTTAAAAATTCTTGTAAATTCTATAGCAAGTTATCTGGTTTTTCAACTTGGCGCCCCCAAATTCAAGTCTATCTCTGCCTCTGACTGTATTCATATTGAAACATGGAAGACTAGTTCCTCCTTTATCACATGGAGTTGCTCCATCATTTTGGATGTGGATGTTTCTACTTGCACAAACTTTAAAAGCTCATGGAAAATGAGTCTGTTCTCTGAATTCTACTTTGTGTATTATTGAGTCTGTCGTAATGCCCAAGTAACCTGATATTTCATATTTAAGTCCCAATCTTGCATGGTCCATTTGGGTGCTGAGAATCAATTTCGAGTAGTAGCAGTCATAATAGACTTGTTTGAAGATATTCTTTCATTTCGAACAAATTCAAGTTACTTCTTAGTTTGCTTTTTTAGTTGTACTTTTTAAGTATGACATCATAATAGTTCTGATAATAGGACAACTAACTAGTAATGTGAAGTTTCATTATTTCTATCTCCCGGGAACTTTGATCTTTCTATTTCCTCTGTTTCTGTTTATATGCATGTTGTCTATACACATTAACTTTCTCTATGGGTGCATTTAAATCATTAGAAAATCGTAATTCCAATGTGACACAAGAATGGTAAAAGACGGAGAAAGATATTTGTCATTGAACCTGGTTCTATGATTTCTATTTAGCGTTCAATAATACGCAATATAAATGAAATCAACATAATTATGTGAAAGTTTGTTGATTTATTTGGAGGTGTTTGTGGATGAACGTTTGTAAGTCATGGTTAATATTGTTGCTTGTGTTGTCAGGAATAATTGTGAATGGATGGTAGAATGTTGATCTTAGTTTGTTGGGCATGAATTACAAAATCTATAGAGACTGCAGGTTTGGCTGCTGCATGCAGCATGTTGGTAGTTTTATTGTTAACAAGTAGATGAAAAATTTTGTGATGCATGTAGAGATGGTGATATGTGTGGTATAAAGCAGAGATGGCGAAAAAGGTAATATAGAAACATATTGGAGAGAGACTTTAAGCTGTGGGTTCGCATGGAAAGGAAAGGTGTGGGTTGTTTGATTGTTAGCTGGGGGATTATGGTGAATGGGAATCGAATCATCTTGTGAATTGAGAAAGAGAGAGAGGTTGGAAGTGGTGGAGAATACTGGAATTGGAATTGGAATTGGATAAGTGGGTTTGGCAGTGGGAGTGGAGTGAGTGATGGTATTGGTATGGTAATGGTTGGTGGCTGTCACCATCACCAACACCAATCCAAAAGCATCTTCGCCATTAGTTAATTACTTTAATTGTTTCAGCTCAACGCCTGCCTTTTCACATATCCCTTTCTGCTCTGGACAAATTATCATTTTACTATATACATAATTTTAATGGATGACATGGAAGGGAGGAAAGGGACTCCAGGAGGGGGATCGTCGAAACTTTTTCAGTTATATATAGGTTAGGAAGGAAGAAAATTCTATAACACAACAACTCTCTATTTCGTTCCTGCACTTGCCAGTTACCAGCTACAAGCATCAGAACCGGTTTTGTAGCCATAAAAATAAAGAGAAGAAAAAAAAAAAAAAAAACCAAAGCTAAAGTGGCAATTTATAAATAATCACCCATAAAAATAAGTTAGATAGACCGACGAATATTCTATTTAGTGTTGAGTTAGAGATTGGTAGTTCGACTCAACGGTTCAAAAATAATTATAGAATTGTTAAATATAATAAATAAATAAATAAACCTCTCTTTGTATGATTGTAACATCAAAATTTGTCTAAAAGTATGGTAATTTTTTCAAAAATCTTATTTTAAAAGGAGTAGTCCTATACTGCCTAGCCTATGCCGCCAAAAACCACCTCTCAAAATCTGCTATTACCTCATAGACGCAGATATTTATTTTGTCGCACCTAATTGTTTTTTAGCATACAACTTCGAATGCGAATCTAGGGCTAAATGAGAGGAGATGATTAATTTTTACTTCACAAGTAGAGATTGACAGATAGAGAGAGAAGTATTCAACACTTTAAAATCGTTTTATAGAAGTAATTTATTTTCATTGATTCTTCCAGGGCTCAAGACTCAATTGGCCTATTATTTTCTCTCTTTTGGTCGGCAAATTTACTCAATATTACAACACTGCTGGGAGGAATCCAATTAATGGTGTGCTTGAGTTGAATTGAAATTTAAGCCATACACGGGTGCGGCGCCGACACGAATTGAGGCGTAGGTTTTGTTACATCAACTTTTCTTTATTGCTGCTAAGATGCTCACCAGGTTGAAATTGAAGCGTAGATGCCACTGCCTTATTTGTTGTTATAAAGCTGTAAAATGCTATTTGATTTTATTTGATTTAATTTTTTTTCCAATCAGGGACGTTGACTTTGTTCTCATTGCTTTGCTTTGCTTTGCTCATACTATAAAATGTTATTTTTTGTTATTAAAAAAGTTGTTATATGTGGAAGTGGAAGGGCCTCCATGGTCTTGGAGATTAGGTTTAAAAAGTTTGTTGAATTACAAAGATAAAAACACCCCATCAAATGAAATGATATTAATTTAATTATTATTGTAGTAAATTGATTAGCAAGATCCAAAGAGAAAGTCAGAGGTCAAAAATAAAATGATGAAATGGCTCTAGTAATAGGTTGAGGGGTGGAGTCACTGTACCTCAAACCGACCTACCCGAGCCAATCGTATCATTATTATAAGATAAGCTTAACCAAAGTCATTATAAAAACTAAAATATCTTAGCAAAATGTGTATAAAATGGACATGTGTCCTCCTTCTCCACCGCGAATTGGTCCTCAGCCACAAGCTTTTAATATTGATTTTTGCATTACAAGTAAAATAATGATTGTGGGATTAATAATAAATTAAATTAAATAATAATATTCTACTCTTATCATCAGCATCAGGATTTGTGTATTATGCTATTACTATATTGACAAATATTGCCGTCTTTGTTAATTTCTTCCGTCCAAAGCCAATCAAAATGTAAATATATAAATGTTGACGTCACCTGATGGTGGCGCACTCGTGTTAGACTTTTTTTCATTTTCGTTTTTTCTCTTGTATTCTACTTCTGTTGATGCGGCTCTAGATTCTAGCCTCTCCTTTAGTATTTTAAGATATATTTTTATTGAACCATTCCCTCAATTCTGTGTATGTTTATATATATATATATATACGCATTGGTTTCATGAGTCAGGTAATTAGGTTATTCAAACAACAGAGGAAGGTCACCCACTTGCCCTCTCCTTACTCCTTTTACGTTACGCTAATAATTAGCTGGCTCAAGGCTGGAAACGTTTAATTATTGCAATCCAGGGATGACAAAGGTTTATCCTAACGCCACCGCCATCGCCATCGCCGCTGCCGACACCACCCCCGCTGTGCCGGCCGAGACAGCTCCTGCCGACGCTAATGAGGCTGTCCTAACCGTGTGGAAGAAATCTCTTCTGTTTAACTGTAACGGATTTACAGTGTTTGATGGCAAGGGTAATCTAGTCTTTAGAGTTGACAACTACATGCAAGGAAATAAGGGTGAGATCCTCCTCATGGACGCCGCCGGCAACCCTCTTCTCACCATCCGAAGGAAGGTATAAACCACATCTGAATTTTTTATAATTGTGTGGTTAAGTTGTATATGTAGCGTTGTTATTCATTTATTTTATGTATGGATGGATTCTAGAGGTTGAGTCTGGGAGACAACTGGCTGGTGTACGACGGAGAAACGGACGTTAATCCACGGTTTTCCGCCAGGAAGAACGTGAATATCCTCAACACTAAGTGCTTGGCTCACGTCAGTTTTCCGTCTACCAGAAATAGCCAAGTCAACAGCTGTTCTGATCAATCGTCGTCATCGTCATCCAGAAAGAATGTGATGTTTGAAATAGAGGGGTCGTACGCGCAACGAGCATGCGCCGTATACGACGGGAAGAGGAGGAGGGTGGCGGAGATCACGAGAAAAGAGGCAGCTGGAGGGGTGAACTTCGGCGTTGATGTGTTCCGTCTGATAGTACAGCCGGAAATCGATACGGCTGTGGCCATGGCGCTGGTTATTCTGCTGGAGCAGATGTTCGGATCTTCCAGACGCTTTTCGCCCTAACGAAAATTATGTATAGTAATACTAGTATTATAATTATAATTATAATTATTATTACATATTAATTATAAATACTACTACAGTAGTGGGGTGGGCAGTGGTCAGCTCCATTTTGCAATTTGCATTCTCTTCTTCCCCACTATCTCTTTTCTGTCCCTGAAAAGGGTTTGGTTTTTTTCCTTTTATATAAAAAAACCAAGCTTCTAAGTGGGGTGGGGATGTATATACTTGTACTTCTCTTTTTTTTTTTTTTTTTCCTTCCTGGGAGGAAGCGTCGTCACCAACGAGGCAAATGAGGGAGATTGCCGTGACCATTGCCAGTTTTTTCCTTCCTTTGTAGAAATAAGAATTTAATTAAAAATTAAATAAAAAATGCTTTTCTTAATATTAATCAGGCTGTAGGCCGGATTGATTTATATATTTGCATATGCATTGGAACATCTCCAACGATAATCCAACTAAGTTTACTTTCAATTCACAAAAATAAATTATTTTACAGCCTTTTATTTGAAATTCTAAAAAACAATCAAAATAAAGTTTTAATTTTAAAAATATCTGTGAAAGTTTGAAAAATTATGATCTGAAAAATAAGGATGGACAGCTTATATACCATACAACAAAATGAGAGAGAGCGAGAGAGACCAACAACTCCTACGACGGCTAGTCTACCATCGTGCCCAACCTTATTGCTAGCACTAGGTCAGTCCACTGCCCACTCCCGAGTCCCAACCCTAAACTCCACTACGCCGCCGCTCCCTGCCAAGCCTCACAGTCAATGGATGCCCCACTATTCCCCACCATCAAAACTTACTTTAAATAATATAATAATAATCAAGCAAAATTAGTCAACCGTGGTGGCCTCGTTCATTTGTGGCGCTGTTGTTGGCCTAGGCATTTTACTTGAAGCAAAGTGTAGAATGACTTGATAACATTTTTTTTTTGTTAGGTAATTTTATGTTATATTTCTGCTTCAATATATATTTTTTAATACTTAATAGGTTGTTATTGGATGGTGATTGTGCTGGCATTTCATTGGAACATTTTATAGAGAAGTTTGTATAAATTTCAAAACGTACCTATCAAGTATTATTTTAACTCAATTTTGGTATCTCAAATGATGTCTATTTAATTAGTGATTGTTAGGTGGATGGTTCGATAATACAATGAATGATATAATATTTTTAAATTTATGTTATGTCGTGTATGTTTTTAAATAAATTTTAACAAATGTATCATTATTTGTATTGAGGAGATGTTGAAAGTTAATTATAGTAAATCTAAGATTGTATTTATTTATTTAATTTAGTAATTAAAAAAAGTTTTGTTCATTTGTGGTTAAATTTCATCGGCATTGTCATTGTTGATCGGAGATCTATTGTTATTTTCAAAATCATCTATAGTAACTTGTTATATTATTTATGAGACAGTTGCATATACAATAATTTAAGTATGGAATTTGACAACTAATTTATTTTTGAATATGGTTAGAATAATTTATGAATTGGCTGGTTTTGAAAATTTCTCACAACTATTTAATCTTGAGATTTGGTTTAATAGGTGAAGGTTTGATGGGTAGAATTGATTAAAATATAACAAATTACAATAAACCCCTCGAGTTGGACCGGGTCAAGCTCAACCTTTTGCTATTCACTAGTTTTGACTATATCCATGATAGCAGATGCCCAAGCCCAGCCCATTTTGATATGGACTTGGCTAACATTTTCGATTTGTGGGTCCATATGTAATTCGAATTCGAGATCAAACATAGGCACTGCCTGGGCCTGCCTAGACGGTGTGATTTTCCTTATGCGGTACATGAAGTAGTGATCGTCTGCTTGATGAAAGCGTTGACATCGTGCTCTTAGTTTTGGCTTAGAAAGGCATGACGACTTAAGCATGGTTCATGACTTTTGCCTTGTGTTCGTGAGTGACATGAATATCATAAGTCATACGTTTCGGTCGGACTCATCTACTGAATGAATATCAAACTCAAAAGATTATTTTTTAATATTTTATGATGGAGAGGGAGTAAGCATGCATGCGCGCATGCCCTTTTACGCATTGTTCTCTAGAAGTCATTAGAATAACAATAAAGTCTGTCTAAAGACTAGCACAGAGATGACCGCTGATATTAAAGGAATCAATTAATGTGGGCTGCCCAAGGTTTATAAAAAGTTAAAGTCACATGAAATGTTGTTAGAGATGTATTGTAATGGGGAAGACTATTGGTTGCACCTACCAACGAAATTAATAATAATAATAATAAATAAATAAATAAAATAGATATTTACTCTTGATCTCCCGGTAATTTTTTTAATCTAGACAAACATCTCATTGAATTAAATATAAAACAAACCCCTCAAAATCATAACAAATATTATACTCACTTAACAATTGCTTTTCTTAAACTGAAAAAAAAAAAACATGGATACCCTTTTACTACCTCTAACAAGTGCTCACTTACAATAAAATAATAAATAAACGAAAAATAATATAACATTTTTATAAACATAAAATCATCATGCATTACAACAATTTCTGCCCACTGCAATTCATCATTTGGCATACCATTTTACACTTCTTAACATACTCTTTTACACTGCTTTACATAACAAAAATTTTGAACATAATCAAGCTCACAAACTCTATCGATAGCAAAAAACCTTCAATGCAAGATATTGATTAACGCAATACAACACATTATTATTGAGCTGCTTTACTGTCTTTTAACTGATTTACATAATACAAATAATAACAATAACAATGACAATACAAACAACTGTTTATTTTGTTATTGTTGTATTATTATTGTTTTTATTGTGTAAATTAGTTAAAGATAGTAAAACAGCTTCATAATACTTTATTGTATTGTGTTAATTAGTATCCTATAATAAAATTTTTTTGCTACCGAGACAGTTTGTGAGTTTTATTTTGTACGAAATTTTTGTTGTGTAAAGCAGTGTATAACAGTATGCCGAGTAGTGAATTGTAGTTGGGAGAAGTTGCTGCAATACATGGCCACAAAAATGTTACCTCTTTGATTATTAATTATAGA
>JANKKB010001990.1:18843-29217 GCA_026225775.1 Bursera palmeri
GCCAAAAGTACCCCTAATTGGGGTTAGGAATATTCGAGGAAGTAAAAGTACTTCAGAAAAGAATCACGTGGTAGTTACGGCATTTTGTCAAGAGCACGTGACAGGAGTGCGCATCACCCTTGTTTTGTAAATCAAACGGCGGGAGATACACAGATCTACCTAATAAATAGTAAGTGAGCGAGATAAAAACCCACAAAAAGGTCTGTGTTTCCGGTGGCTTCCCCTTGTAGCTTTTCATAGTTTGTTGCTTTCTTTCGCCTCCGACAAAACCAAAGCTTAAGCCAAAGAGAGGTTTGTTATGGAATCCGCGAAATTTATTTCAATTTCTTCCGTGAGCTAGGGTTAATGTTTTTGTTTGTTTGATTTGATTTTTATAGATGGAAAACTCAGCATTCAAATTGAAGGAACATAATGGAATGCCAAAAAATAATACCGTAGCGGTGATCGTTTTGGATGGATGGGGCGAGAACAAACCCGATCAGTATAACTGCATCCATGTCGCTGAAACTCCCACCATGGACAACCTCAAAAAGGTATCTTTTTAGCCCCTTTTATTTCTATTCGTTCAGATCTACTTTCCTTTGTTTCCTTTCTCTAATTTTTTAAGTTCTTTTAAAGTCCGCCCCAAATAGATGGAGGTTGATCAAAGCTCACGGTACCGCTGTCGGCCTTCCCTCAGAAGATGACATGGGCAACAGTGAAGTTGGTCATAATGCCCTCGGTGCTGGACGCATTTTTGCTCAAGGGTGATCTCCTCCTTCTCGTACCCTCTTTCCTTATTCCAAATATTCACTTACTTTTACACGTCTAATTTCATACTACTACTTGTAAGCGGATTTGTCGTTTCACTTTTACTCATCTCGTTGCAAGGTTCCATATCATGGTACCATTTATTACATTTTCCTATTCATCCACTGTGAATCTATTATTTTTGTTCTTAAATGGAAGTTCGCTCACTCCATCTTCAACACTCAAAAGAACAACGACTATACAACCTAGGCCATACCATAGTAACGTTGGTGGGTAAAAATTAAATGGAAATATTTTAATAAATAACATGGAACCTGGCTGACAGGTCAGGATAGAGTGATGGATACATTCATTGATCCTTAACGTAGAATAAGTTCTCAATCTTCGACTCTATTTTTTTAAATTACTTAGTGCCCTGGGTGAATGCGAATCATGCTAGAACTTGAGTGAAAGTGTTCCACCAATATCTATCTGATTTGTCATACATGATCTAGCTCTTAATATAAAAAGATTATCTGAAAATCTGAATGCAGTGCAAAGCTTGTTGACCTTGCTCTGGCTTCTGGAAAAATCTTTGATGGAGAAGGATTTAAATACATAAAAGAATCTTTTGAAACGGGAACATTGCACCTCATTGGGTTACTGAGTGATGGTGGAGTCCACTCCAGGCTTGATCAACTACAGGTAAGCCTTGTACTTGAGGGGTTTGATCTTCTGCAGATGAGAACGTTTATTAATCTGTTTTATGTATTTATATATTTTGCTGCAGTTATTGCTGAAAGGAGCCAGTGAGCATGGTGCCAAAAGAATTCGTCTCCATATTCTTACTGATGGGCGTGATGTTTTGGATGGGTCAAGTGTGGGCTTTGTAGAAACTATTGAGAAGGACCTTGAAGAATTACGAAAGAAAGGTGTTGATGCACAGATTGCATCTGGTGGAGGCCGCATGTATGTTACTATGGATCGTTATGAGGTATGAAATTGTATAGACTATCATTGTGTCTATGTGCTTGACCATGGCCATTTATCACTTTTAATCATATCGCTCTTAGCCTCACCCCCAATTTCTTTTTTCCTTCTGGGTTGTGCGCTATTGTGCTCTTTTTCTGTTATTTTGTGGTGAAAATTCTGCTTATTTTGGATTCATTGGCAAATTTTCCTATCTGTGATGCCTTTCATATTTGGAATGTTTTTGAGCCCTGGAAAAATTAACCCTGTTTATGCTTGGGAAATTTTAATCGTATTTCGTTAAATTTGGTTAAAGTTTTTCCATTAAGGAAATGGATTCCTTTAGCTACTTTGTCATTGTGCTAGGCTCCACTCACTTAACAAAATTAGGAATATAATGGCATTAACTGGATTTTTCTCAGAATGACTGGAGTGTCGTAAAACGAGGATGGGATGCTCAGGTTCTTGGAGAAGCCCCCTACAAGTTTAAGAGCGCTCTTGAAGCAGTCAAAAAATTGAGGGAAGAGCCCAATGCCAGTGACCAGTACTTACCTCCATTTGTCATTGTTGATGAAAGTGGAAAGGCAGTGGGTCCAATTGTGGATGGTGATGCTGTTGTTACTTTCAACTTCCGTGCAGATAGGATGGTTATGATTGCTAAGGCACTAGAATATGCAGATTTTGACAAATTTGATCGAGTTCGAGTCCCTAAAATCCGTTATGCTGGGATGCTTCAGTATGATGGGGAGTTGAAACTTCCAAGCCATTACCTTGTTTCTCCACCAGAGATAGATAGAACATCTGGTGAATATCTTGTGCATAATGGTGTCCGTACTTTTGCCTGCAGGTAAGTGATCACCAAATTAATCTCACGTCATCGTGATTATGTTAAATAAATATATTCAAATATATGTTATGATTGGACAGAAATCAACTTTATGAGTTAATCTTGGAATGAATTTTAATGGAAGGGTGAAATTTGTCAGTTTAACTTATCTGGGGATTGTTCTGGGCCTGTGGTTTATAGCTTACATATTCAACTCAACTCAAGACTTAACTGTCCAATGGGACATTTCCTAGCCTCAGTATGTGTGTTACTGTGTTAGCAACTTGGTACAAGAACGTTGGATAAATGTTAATTTGTTTTTGAAGTAAATCTTTTTTCTGCCTTCCTTTTTTGCTCGACCTTGGGCTTATTCTTTGTTACAAAATATGCCTAAATTTTTTACTTTTTACTGTCATATTTATAATTATAACACTATTTTTATTTTTATCCACAGTGAGACTGTCAAATTTGGTCATGTCACTTTCTTTTGGAATGGAAACCGCTCTGGATATTTCAACCCAAAATTGGAAGAGTATGTGGAAATTCCTAGTGATGTTGGAATTACATTTAATGTCCAGCCAAAGATGAAGGCCATAGAGATTGCTGAAAGGGCAAAGCAGGCTATTCTTAGTCGCAGATTCCACCAGGTAATTAAAATTAGTGGATGTATAATGTGATACGTAAGACTTGACAGTTCAAGGTCATTGACTAATTGTTGCTTTGGCTGCTTGTTAGGTACGTGTTAACCTACCAAATGGTGACATGGTGGGGCATACAGGAGATATTGAGGCAACTGTAGTGGCATGCAAGGCTGCTGATGATGCTGTCAAGGTATGATGGTTATATTGTTTATGCATTCTAACTTTGAACTTCTGCATCTGTACCGGCCCCTGTTAGTGACAGCCTATATGATCTTCATTGGTTATCAGAATGGTCCTCTATTCTCTCCTTTTGTGCTGAATTATTTCACAATTGATATTTGACAGCTAATTTTTTGGTTCTCTCATCCCTTTCCAAGATGGTCCTTTTCTTTTGATTGTGACAAGAAACGAACTTGTTTCATCTAGAAGTGATTCACTTGAGGATCACTTTACGACCCTTTTCAGAATTTCTTGTCAGATTGACTGATTTTGCCCCAGTTTTTTTTTTTTTTTGAGATCAAAAGATTTCTGCATTCACAGGAATCACTTTCACCTGCATTTTCATCAAACCTATGTAAATTTGAATTTCCTCCTCCCACTAAATCATTAAATATGCTATGCTTTTGCTTTACCATGCTTTGATTTTCCATACGTGCACTGCTCCTCCTAACAAATTAAACTCGAGAATAATTATCATTCCCTATTCATCTCCTTTCCTTTACCTTCAAATGATTTTGTTGATAGTGTCAGCATGCTTGAACTTCTGATGTTCTCTCTTGTGGTGGGAATCAAACCAATCGGTTTGGTTTACCCTCGAACTGACCACCTATGATTTGGCTAATTTTCAACCTGAACTGCCTGATAACTAGGGAATCAGACCGAACTGCTCCCTGTAAGAACGGTTTGGTTTGGTTTGTTTCTGCTTGGTTCACGTCAGTTCAAATTGAAAGAGTTAGAAGAAGGGGAAAAAAAAAAACTAGGATATACGAAGAACACATTCATAACCATTCGGTCCATCCCATTCAAATGAATCGTTACAAACAACGCCATAGTTTACGCCACCATATTAACCACGTAGTATGAGTAAAATCTACAAAATATATATTTTTAATTAAATAAAAAGAAAAATTTGGGGAAAAAAAGAAAAAAGAAAACTAATCTCAAATTTCCGGTCCTAGAATCATGAGGGGATTACCGGAATGGAATTGCTCTTTAAATTACAAGTCACTGGAGCCGTGGTTTTGGATTGAAATGGCAGATGAGAGATGAAAGCTGAAAGAAGGATTGATGGTGAGGGATAGCTGGAATAAGGAAAATGGGTGAGGATGAATCATGTTCCACTGTTTGAAGGGCCAGCTTGCTGGCATTGTTGTGTTGGGTTGTCGGGGTGTTGTAGCCTGTGGAGAGACTGGAAAGGGAGTGAAGTGGTGAATGATGGTTAGGGGTAGGAAGAGAGAATGAAAGTTGGATGGGTTTTGAATTTTAAAATTAGGAGAATCAGGTGTGATAAGGTCTATTTGAGTATGTTTAGTTCACCAATCATTGACTGCCATGCGGTAGATTAATGTTTAAAATAAGTAAAATGCAGTCAAACCATAACCCCCAAACTGTAGACTGAATTGGTTGGTTTGAAATAATTCAAATTGATCGGTTCAGTTTATTACAGAAAAACCTAACCAAGCTGGTTGGTCCTGTTTCGTTTGGCGGTTTGGTTCAGTTTCATTTTATTTTTGGCCACCCCTACTTTTGTTAGTTCGTCAAAAAGTTGTTCTTTGCCATCAAATCTGTGACTGTCTGCCTCGAAGCTGTCATTTTTTATCTTCCTCAACTTGAAAAGCCTTCTGAACAGAAATAACTTGGTCTGGAATCGAGATCCCCCTTTCTCGTGCTTGTTCTCCTCAAAATCTCTAGCTATCTGGTTTAACCCATGTTCAATACCCTATTCTACCGTGGCTGGGCGTCTGCTGAAGAGTCTCTGGTCTTTCTTTTAAATTTAAAATCCTCTTTATCAAGTAGACTCATATTCACAGCCCCTTTTTAAATCCTGGAAGCCCAATATTGTTATTGTGTTTGAACTGGCCTTATTACTTTCTCCTGTTATCTGAACCTTTTGCTGCCCAGAAGAAAATGTTTGCCCTGAATCCATTTTAGAGGCTGGTCGCTTGAAAATCAAAACTCACTGCTGAAGCTGCTTTAATTGGGAAATGAAGAACTTTTAACGGGAGCATTAAATGCACTGGTTGCTTATTTTTATTTCAGAGCCTTTTTGGCTTACTAGAAGAACAAACATAAATTTGTCTATGTAACTTTCCCTTGTTTACCATGTAAGGAAGAGAGACTTGTTCCTGCAACTTCAATCTCGTGTCTGTAGCACACTGGTTCAGTATTGTGTCTTAATCAGATTTTGAAAATATTCTAAGACAGCAGCAGAACTCCTTATAAGTCACCTCAACCATTTCTGCAATGAATCTCAAAACCACACAAACCACCCCCCCCAAATAATTTCTTCCCACAAGAATCACAAGAGTTATATAGCAAAATAAGTGCCCCTTGTTCCATGAAGACTTGAAACTTCCCCTAGACACTTGGAAAAATCTCCCTGAGCACTTGTCCGCATCAACTATCAACTTTTTCTAGTGATTTCCCTAACCATGCCCATTTATCTAATAGCTTCTGAATATGTTCTTCTCTGCTATTCAAAGTAAATCTACCCCAGATGCAACAATATCCAAGATGACAAACTTCTGTTAAACCTAGAAGGTTTTGGCCTAATGTTTAAGCATGGAACCTCTCTCTCTCATATGCTCCTTCTATATATATATATATATAGAAGGAGAATATGAGTGTATATATATATATATATCTTAAATAGTTTTTAACAAAAAATTAACAATCATAAATTATATTCTTTTATTTATAAATAATTTTAAAAAATCATTTATTTGTGATTGTTGATTTTTTTAATTGTTGAATATATATTCTTTTGTTAAAAATAAATAATTTTTTTAAATTGTTGTTTATGATTCCATATTTTTTTTTAAATGAAAATAAAGAATTTAATTTATGATTCGATATATTTTTTTAAATGAAAGATGAAAATAAAAATGAGATGAAAGAGAATTAGAAGAAGAAATAAAGTATTTAATGTTTAGAGAGAGAATTAGGATTAGAGAATATTGCATTAAAAGTTTGGAAGGTCATGAGTAATTTGAACCATTGATTTTATTATCATTTAATGGTTTATAATTGGTATACAAATTTGTGTTTAAATTTGTGTCTCCTGATACCTCTTGAGTACCAAATACCCTTTTTTAACTCTGAATTCCATTATTACTTTTAATGGTCATTTATTCTCCTCTGTGTTCCATTTTTAGATTTATGAATTTTTAATGACTGATTCTTGGTTCCACTTAGCAATTGTTGCTAACAGTATTTTTATTTTTATAAATTTATGTTGCCTGATTATCACCTCAGTGACAAGAACGATACTGTTGGATTGCAGATTATTCTTGATGCAATAGAGCAAGTGGGTGGAATATACGTTGTCACTGCAGATCATGGCAATGCTGAGGACATGGTGAAGAGGACCAAGTCTGGGGAGCCAGCTATTGGCAAGGATGGCAAGATTCAAGTACTCACTTCTCATACTCTTCAACCAGTAAGGACTCTGAACTTTCAACTTGAAGTCTTTTAGTATCTAGAAAGAAGTGGTAAACTAGTTGGATGTCTCTGTAATTCGGGCGGTAAATTTTTAGCTTTGTTGTCTGGAGTGGCTCAAAGTGGAATAGTTTGAACTTGAGCCACGTGTTTGCCATCCATTCACAGCAAGGATTGGGTCAATGGCTACACCTCCATTTTGTGGAACATAGGGCACTAATAAATAGCCAATTAATTTATCACTTGTTATTTTATGCATTTTCTTGATTGATTTATTTATGTGTGTTTGTAGGTGCCTATTGCAATTGGAGGTCCTGGATTGCAATCTAACGTCAGGTTCCGCACGGATCTTCCTGGTGCTGGGCTTGCCAACGTGGCNAGCAACTGTTATGAATCTCCATGGATACGAGGCCCCAAGCGACTATGAGCCAAGTCTGATTGAATTAGTTGATTGAAGTAGTTGAGCACTTGATTTTAACGACAGTGCTAAGGAGTGGAACAATAAATAGTTCAATTTTGAGTATGTTTAGCATTGCAAAAGCTTTGTGATTTCTCTGCTGCAATGAGGAAATACATTTTAAAAAGGCTGTTAGACCAGCTGTCTGTTGGGGGCAGACAGAACAATAGAATTGAAAATTTTTATTTATGATAGCTAATAGCCTANGTACTCGATTTTGCCTTGCTCAGCGTTGACGTTCTTTCATGAATAGAGCATTTTAACGGTTGTGATGGTTGAGTAGCATTAGGTTTTTGAACCAATGAATCACACATCTGGACTGAAATTTTTCGAACAGGAGCTTCTATATTATTGTAAACCAAAAATTGTTAATCCACATAATTAATTAATTGATAAGAAAAAAGATTTCTTGATTACGAAATTAGTTAATTAAATTCTTCTTCAAGTATGTTATTAACGTTGACGTACATTACATTTTCCAAAGATAATGTTTAATTGATTATTAAATGNGGGAAGTGTCGGCTCGAATGGTTTTCAAATTTCAAAAAAAGAGGGAAAAGGGGCACGTGGGAAAACGCTCCCGTTTTCATTTTTTACGATTCGGCCGTTGGATCGGTTCTCTAGCTCGTCTCTACTCTCGTCTATAAATTTGAATTTGAAAGAAAGTAACACGACGGTAGCCTCGAAATTGAAATTGAGATTGAAACCGTAAATCTAGGGTTTGCATTAGAGAGAGATAAAGAAAAGATCGAATCAATCAATCCAAAAAATGGAGAAGTACGAGAAGCTTGAAAAGGTAGGAGAAGGAACTTACGGGAAGGTCTACAAGGCGAAGGACAAGGCGAGTGGTCAACTGGTGGCTCTGAAGAAAACAAGACTTGAAATGGACGAAGAAGGCATCCCTCCCACCGCTCTCCGTGAGGTCTCTCTTCTCCAGATGCTCTCACAATCTCTTTACGTCGTCCGCCTTCTCTGCGTCGAGCACGTCGACTCTTCTAAAACCAACGCCAATCCGAGTCCCGACTCTGCTTCCATTCACACTAATAACAATGCTAATCTCAATAAATCCAATCTCTACCTCGTCTTTGAATATCTCGACACCGATCTCAAGAAGTTCATCGATTCGCATCGCAAGGGTCCCAATCCGAGGCCTCTGACTCCAACCCTAATCCAGAGCTTTCTGTACCAGCTTTGCAAGGGGGTGGCCCACTGCCACAGTCACGGTGTTCTCCACCGAGATCTGAAGCCACAGAATCTCCTTCTTGACAAAGAGAAAGGCATTCTCAAGATCGCTGATCTCGGTCTTGGCCGCGCCTTTACTGTTCCTCTCAAGAGCTACACTCATGAGATTGTTACGCTCTGGTATAGGGCTCCGGAGGTCCTCCTCGGCTCCACTCATTACTCTACTGCCGTCGACATGTGGTCCGTTGGCTGCATTTTTGCTGAAATGGTTAGAAGACAGGCTTTGTTTCCTGGTGATTCTGAGTTTCAGCAGCTGCTTCATATTTTCAGGTTTTTTTTTTTTTTTTTTAAATGTAATTTTCTTTGCTCTGCCACTCTTGGCTTCAACCTTAAGCTTAACATTTTAATCTCTTCTGCATTATTATGAAGGTTGCTGGGAACGCCAACTGAGAAACAGTGGCCTGGTGTTACTTCTTTGCGGGATTGGCATGTGTATCCGAAGTGGGAGCCACAAAACTTGGCACGTGCTGTTCCATCTCTGAGTCCTGAAGGGGTCGATCTTCTATCGGTAACTACTGTGTTCTTGATCTTTGATGCATTTTGGTTCATTTTGTTTGCTCAAGTTCTTGCTTTTCATTTTCCATTTGCACGTAGAACTATCAATTAAGTATCATATTACGTTAATCTTCTCGACTCTCATATGACAATAATAGGACTGAAATTGTAATATGATTCCGTAATTACAATTTAGAGTCTAAACTAACTTCATTAATATCATTTTGATTGAGAAGAAGCATGATGATATTAGGTCCTAGTAGTCAAGACAATCCGTCGTGTTGCGGTTTGAAATGACAATTATTGTGTTAAGTTCCATGAAATCCATCTTATAGTTTTGGTTGTTTTTCAGAATTTTACCTTAATGTTTTACTAAGGATGATTAGACTAGTTTCCTTGCTAGAAGTATGGCTGTGGAATCGAATAGCTGTAGTTCCTAGACCCTCGTTCAATGGTGAAATATCATGTTGGCTGCAATGCAATAACTTTTATCTTTTAAAATTTTTGGGATTAATTTATTACTTAATTAATTTTTTTTTTTGCTGTATTTGGATATTGTAGATCATGCTTAAATATAATCCAGCAGACAGAATCTCGGCCAAAGCAGCAATGGATCATCCATATTTTGACAGCCTTGACAAGTCTCAATACTGAAGTTGCATTTCCTGGCTATGTGATGTTTGATCTTTCTACTGGCACGATATTTGTATATCAGGAATCCAATTTCATGTATTGAAGTTAGAGGGCTGACCTGGTCAAAACTTCAAAATGCTTTTTTAGTTGTCATCATCTTGGTGATTTCATGTGTGTAATGTGATCCTTCTCATCTTTGTTTAATTATCAGGATACAGAACCTTTTGAGTGATACTAGCAGGGGTAATATTGAAATTCTTGAAATAACATGCTGTCATATGTAATCCCAGCGCAGGCATGTTCATAATTGGAGCATATTATTGTGTTTGCCTGTTTTCCAAATGTTTTCAATGATTTTAGGAAAGCCATATCATATTCAAATATGGACTAAACGCCAGGATGGATTATAGACTAGTTTAGGAAAGTAAACCCAAGAGGAATTGCTGGTTGGATGACTAGGGTTTTCCTCATGTTATTATGCGCGGCTGTCCTACAGTCCTAGTAGCGGGTGACTTTATGTTTTCTATGATTTGAGTAATTTATATTGAGTAATTATCATTGATCATCCCTACCTTTTCCCATTTTTTTACTTATATGGGACGTTTATCCTTTTTTTCTTCTCTCATCCTTAAGTTTTGAAAAAATATCTTCTCTAGTCCTCCAGTTAAAAATTATGTTAGTTAACATCTATTAACCTCCATATTCCAATAAATTTATCATTTTAC
>JANKKB010001993.1:0-11684 GCA_026225775.1 Bursera palmeri
CATATTTGATCAATTGATGATCAATCGAATCAATACTTGGTTTAATCACAATAAAATATATTTAGTTTGTTTTTTCCTCGGGCAAGTTGGCATTGATTTAGAGGAAGAAAAATATAAGAGGTAGTCTAAGTGGTAAAGGTTTTGAATGTAAGAGGTTTATTCCCTCCTAGGTTCAAGATTCGAACCTCCTTGGTGCATTTCCTTAGTGCCATGCTTCTAACGTAAAAACCAACGAAATATCCTGATCTATACTAGAAAACTTTTGAAGGCATAAGAGGGTACAAAATCTCATAAAATTAGTTGAGGTACGTACAAGTTAGCCCCGACACCTATGATTTTTATTTTGCTAATTATTAATAAATTGCAACTAAGGTACATATATGGTTAATTTGTAAAACGTACTTAGGACTAGCTTAGTCGTCATTTTTAGTTTGAGCTTGACAAGGGCATTGTTTTAATATTCTTTGATGGGCGAAGTTTGAGAACTTTTTAAATTATTAATAGAAGAAAAAAAAAACTATAAAGATAATAATAGTTTATTATCATTAATTCGTAATTCTTTCACTAGGTGATGATGTAAGTGAATGGGAATCATCTACAATTATTAATAACGAATCAACTTTATATATATAATGGTGACGTGGAAAGAATTTGCATGCTATCGAAATTAATATTCAAAATTACACAGTTTCAATAACATGCAAGCCCGTAGCAAGCATATGCAAGAACTTGTTAACGATCTTAAAACAGCAGCCAAGCCGACTTATGAAAGGAATGGAATATTTTAATATGATTAATCAAGGCTACCTTCTCCTGTACCAACGAAGACTAATGAAGGGAATATAAATATACCCATCAATTTCAATGCGTTTAGTTGGAATCCACATAATACATTCACTAAGCTCAAAATGTCATGTATATATGTAGTAGATCTTCCTGTTACCCTATATTTTATATATATATAATCAAGATAAAAAAATAATTATATTCTATATTTTAATTTGTATACAAAATTTTTATGTGTAATATTACTTAATATTAAACTATTTATACATCAAACGAGACGTACGAAGTGCTATATTTACATATATATAATCAAATAAGAAACCGGACATGTGTATTATCAATAATTAGTTCTTTACTTAGGTGCTCAAGCTATTTTAAACCTTAAAAGTCAAGAAAGCAAGCTTAATTTCACCCTTTCACACATGAAATGGGATCCAATTAGATCATTCATGCAACTATAAATCCAGGAGCTTGCTTCTTGAAAACACACACATACACTTGTTACGTCTCTTAGTGTAGAAGAGCGTATATACATCAATATGGGTGGTAGCAAGCAGAAGTACTCAGGCTCTCCGTTCTCTCAGTTCAACATGCTCAAGTTGAGCAGGTCTCCAAGACGGGACGATAAATTGCAAATTGATGGAGCCAGTGCATCTAGGATTTGGGTACATGGCGTTAATGAAATAAACAATCAAGCTGGTTCTCAACGTAGGGTTGTTCGGACATGTAGCTTAATTACCAGTGAAGACAATCGAGTTTCTAGGGTTGGCGTCGAGGCTGATATTGACGAGAAAGCTGAGGATTATATTACCAAGTTTCATGGAACTCTCCAAGACAGGGAATATGAATGAAATAATTAAAATTAGCAAGCTATTGTTCTTCTTCTCTCTGTATATAATCTTGTTGTATGTACATAATCACCAGAACAAAATTACAGTAATCCCTTCACTGTAATTTGCTGTTCTTCCAATATTATTCTACGTGGTATCGTATTGTGCTATGTAAAGTATCGTTGAGTTCCTCTGTTTTAATTAAAACAAAAATATATGTACATAAAACAGATTCTATTATAGTTTGTAATTTGTCTCCTCCTAGATAATGTTCCCATTTAGCTGCGGGAACCACCAGGCCTGACCCAAACGCAACATAGTAGATTTGGTCAGATAGCCCATTTAAAATAACCAAATTCTTTGCGTCCCTCCTCGAAGTCTCTATGTTGTTACGACCGATGTAAAATCAATATCGATTAATAGGAAAAACCTCTAAAATTGAGCCTTTTGTGATCAATATGAACAAATATTACACACNATACAAGAGGAAAATAAAATAGAAAATTGTACAAGAGACACCAGAATTTACGTGATTCATTTAATTGAACTACTTAACTCTTATCATGAGTGTGTCGAGTATGATGAGACTTACTTGTATGTTATTACAACCACGAGAAGCCTTACAGTTTCAAATTATAAGTCGAGGAGATGTTCGAAGGAAAGTATGACGTATGGAATCGGGTTCTCCATCATTGTAAGGGTATTCTTATCCAAATATTTTGAGTTTAACTAGAATTTTTAGAATAAAAAAAAAAATCACACTTGAAATGTGGTCATCTTATGCAATTTCTCTTACTAATTGTTAAATAGTTAGATTTATTGTTTCTTAATTGAATAATTAAGAATAAACAATAACTAAAGCAACGATGTTACTTCATNTAACTTTCTAACGAATCTTAGATCATAATCCATTAAAGAACCTGTGTTATCTCTCTTGATCAGTGGTGTTGCTTCAGATATTTTTACATTTACCTACCATTAACCAAAAAATATTTAATTAGAAAAAGTGATATATTGACAATATCAAATATACAAATTAAACTAAAGTAATCTTAACATGTATTCATATTATTTCAATCATTAATTTACCTTAAAAATTATATTTTTATTATAAAAAATTATTGGATATAATACAAAAATTAACTTAACACAATTTTTGAAATAAATTAATAATTTTAATTATGAAAATTTATATTTTTAAGGCCGAGAGCACACGTTAGGACTGCCCATTAAACAATATCCTTAAAGAAACTTAATAAAATTCCATCAATCTAATAATCTAAATAAATTAACAAAATATCTCTAACACCTCGTCTAGTTGATTCTTTACTTTCCATCAATCTTTAATAGATTCTTCTATTAATCCACTATGACTAATAAAGAAAAATCTCTCAATCCATTTGAAAGAGTATAGTTGAAGCAAATTATGAGAAAGATTTAATGCATTATTCGATGAGAAAGAAAATCATTAAAGGTGAAATCAGGTGCTAAAAAATTAACTAATCTTATCAAATAATTAAAGAAAATTAAACTAAAGATGAACCCACGCTACCTTTACAGCCACTAGATCAGAACACGTATCAACGGCGTAAATAAGTTCAAAATTGGTTTATGTTCTCTAATTTCTTATACATCTACCATAAAATGTATTCATTAATTTAAGTCTTGCAAACCACCTGAAATAAGTCTCTCACCTTTCTTATTCATGCAATTAATTTTCAAGATAATTAAATATTGAGAACTTTTTAGTAAGATTTCTATTTATTAAAAATTACAAAAAAAAAAAATTCCACAGCTTTAGCTCTTCTCATATTTATACAATCTCATCTCATGTGACATAATATTTCTATTTGTAAAGGTTTTTCTATGGATGTGTTGGTAAAAAAAGAAATTTATGTATTTATATTCTCATACTGTAAGATAAATTTTCGTGGAAGAAAAAAAAAAGTAGTAATCGGATGACTAATAAGATAAACAATAATAAAGAGAAGATTGGAAGAAAAAAAAGTACTTGATCGAGTGCTCGCAAAGCACTCTATATATATTTCTAAAAAAAAAATATTGTGTAGAGAATAAATTCAGATAATATAAATAACATAATCGTATATCTTAAGCTTTTTAACTTTTCATAGTGGCTAAAAAGATCATGTTCATAATATAAATTCCAAGGGCTTGCTTCATGAAATTATTACAAAAACACACTTAAACTTGTTACATTTAGTGTATTGTATAGATATTCATCATGAGTGGTGATCACAAGAAGCTTCAGAAGAAGAACTCCACCACTCCCTTCTTTCACTTCAACATGCCCAAGTTGCCCAAGTTGCCCAAGGTTAGCAGGTCTCGAAGGCAAGACGAAGAGGATGAAGTAATAATCGATTCTACAACTACGGCTTCTTGGTGTACCGTAATCGGCAATAGTACCATAATTTATGATGATACTAGGATTAGCAAACAAGCTGAAGATTTCATTACCAGGCTTCATGAAACTTACAGAGACAAATGATATTATATATGAATGAAGCAAAGTAGAGGAAGCTTGGCAAGTCATAACATACCTATATATGTATATATATTTTCTCTTCTCTCTATATGCAGAAATATATTTTGTTGTATCATCGCTACAACAAAAATACAATAAGGTTAATTTGTTGTTCTTACTCTATATTAATATTATTCTATATGTTTGTGTTGTATTGCAATATTTCTTCTATGTTGTATTATTGTTGTGATTTTGATTGTGCTAGATTTGTAGTTTTTCAAATTGTAAGTATTAGTTTAATCCAGGTATTTTTTTGGGTTATCCTTAGGTCGTGCTTAATATATGCTAGATTATATTAAACGAATATTACTTTTATCGGTGATCAACCCGGAGTAATTATAGTATTACATATCTAAAGTATCATATAACATTGACATAACATTGTTTGAGATTTAATAAAGAATAAACATAAACAGATTGTACTAATTTGAAATCTATCACCCTATAAAGTTGTAAAAATTATAAAATTAATAAACGAACACAATCTGGATGTCTGGCCAAGTCAATAAAGTTTGATTAGAGAGCTAATCAGCGTGGTAGGATGAGAAGATTCATTTGGGTCAGGCCTGGCAAGTGAAAATTTACATGTAGCCCAGTGGGTCCATTAAGCCCAGGAAGAACCAGGCCTAAGCCCAAATCCAACAAACTATATGGGCCATTAAGCCCCGTTAACATATAGTAATGGGTCTTTCAAGCCGAGTGTTTGACCCGTAACAGGATCCGACTCACTGGCCTTTATGTATTCATCAAATTCAAGCATCATCTACTGCAGAAATCAGAGAAAAAGCAACGATTCAGTCACAACCCACCTAGGTATCCCTCTGTTAATCCTTATTACATTATTATTTTTGCTTTTATTTTCAATTTCTTCACTTTCTTTTTCCTTTATTTTGAATGTGTAATCAAGAAGATAACAAACCACTAGTTGTTCAAAAATTGTTTTCCAACTGTTCGAGAAAATGAGTAAATGAAAAACTGGTTTCTTGAAACCAAAACATCTTTTTCTTTTCTTTGCTTTTAGTATTACTAACACTGTTTTATCGCTTGTTATTAAAGCGAGACGATACTATTGATGCTAGGTTGCTAGGACATGTTGCTTTCTGTGTGTTTGTTTGAATGTTAACAACGTAGCACTGAAAGAATCTGCTCATATAAGTTACATAAGAAGAAGAATTGAGTTGATTTTGCTATTTTCGAAAGAATCCCATTTCGAGCTATTAATTTTTTGCTAAGTAGTTGAAATTTTTTATGATTTTCAGCGGGCCGAAGCGTTTTTATGATAACATCTAGTTTGTTACAGATTCTGCTTCAATTGAGTTGGTTCTTGCTGTTTAAGAAATAAAAAGTCTTTAGTGGGTTGAAGTTGTTAAATTGAAACGACCTTGTAAGAGATTTGGTTCTCAAGGGAGCAAATCAAGCAGGAATCTTTGAATTATTTTGCACTGTATTGTATTGGGAGAGTGATATACAGATGGCGTTGAGGCGTTTTCTTGGGTTTTCGGATGGTGAGCTGATGAGGTCAGATGCAAAGCCCTGTTCCAGATTAATGAGGCAGACAGCAGGCATTTTTACTGTTGGAGGTGCACTGGGATTCTGGGTTCTTTGTAGACTCCATTACGGTATATTCTACTTTGTTTCTCGTACTAGTTTTCTATCTCTGATTATATTCACACAGTTTGTTTCTTGAACGACCATTTTGCAGCTTCACTCTTATAAACTATTTGCATGTTTATGAATAAAACTTTTCCTCCACATCCTTTTTTGATGGAATCTTAATAATTTGTATTGGATCGTAACTGTATTTTTTGTGTACGTAACATGTTTTCTTTGTTTGTGAACTTGCGTCGGCATCGAGGAAAATGATGGTTAAAAATGCTTGGTATGATGGCAAAAAGTGATTGGATGGTATTCTTGCTTCTTTGCTTCAAAATTTTCGTATCAGGCCCCACTTCTCATTAATTTTTTGTAGCTGAGTTTGCAACTTCTTTTATGTTTAGTGTGACATCAGATTTTCTACAAGGGTTTCCATCTTTGTGTTTCTTTTACGAAAGACAGTATAACTTTGGATATGCATTATATTTTAATACTTGTGGTATATGATCAAGTAAATACAGAGTAAATGTTTTCCTGTCCACTTTTTATCTTACGGTATCATGCATGTATTAGGAAAAGTTAATATGTGATTTTCATGTGTCAAATAGTTTTGCTTTTGAGATATTTCTGTTGTTTATATACATATATAGAGCTCTAGAGTTTATATCATGTGACATCGCTTTGGTTCTCTATTGTACATAGTGCTATAGCTCTAAAATGTCGGAAATGAAATTTTACTGATGTGTGTTTGTGTGTTTTTTAAAATTAGTATGTTTTTCTGTGATTCCATCTTATAAATAGCAAATATTCATGATTCTATGTTCATGCAGGTCCTAGAGTTACAGTTCCTAGAAGCGTTCGGTGGGCAGCATGCGGAGCTGTTTCTGTGAGTTCAACCACTGCTCTCCTGGTCCGCCTATTTAGTCCTGAATGTGAGCCTCAGAATATAGCTGCTTATGATAGTGGAAAGAAGCGGTAAGCAGCACATGTGGGTCGAAAATTGTTATCCTTCATAAGCCCTTACAATGCAGTGACCTTATTACTAGTAGACCCCATGACTAGCTCATGCAATTCAGTTACACATCTATTATTGTACTGGAAATTCTAGTCGTGCATGAGTATTATAGCCTTTTGATTTAGCATAACAATGGGACCACTTGTATGCATATTGGTTGTTAGTCTCCAAAACAAAGCAATGATTTATTGTTGATTGTTGTTTCTTCCAATCAGGAAAGTAAGATATAGAAATGATCGTTTGTTGAATGTTGATATTAGGCAAGTGGCAACTGTGAGGCTGATATGGATAACTTCCCTAGTTAGTAATCGCCCAAGCTGGCCTACAACTATCTCAGTCATGGTACTGAAAAAGCTTCGTGTTACATTTTTTGGTCAGAAGTTATCTTCTGATATGCAGTCATGGAGAGATGGAAATAGATTGAACTTCAATCATTTATTCAAATATAGTTTGATGATGACGAGACTTCAGAACTCGAATTGAGATCATTTATGACTCTAATGAATTGTCCTTTATGAGATTCTTCAATGCTTGAGTTTAAGAGTTTTTTAACAAACAATCAATCAATAATAATTATTCAATCATATCATCTAATGATAGAAAACTCACCCCTTTTTCGTTGGATTCTTTTTTTGAAAGCCCTCCTTGTTTGGATTCATATTCATAGTTTCATGGGTTCGTAATATTTTATTTAATGGCAATGGGGCCAACTTTTTGGACTTCCTTTATGATTTGCAAAACTGACATGTAGCAATCAAAAGTTTTAGAAAGTGACACAAACGTCCCCTACCGGTAGTTCATACCTTTAAAATTAATAAATGTTGGCAAAATGGTATCACTTAATAATTTTATATTTTAACTTTTGAATTTATCAATATTAATATGAACTCAAAATTTATGTCTTTCTAATGAAGTAAAAAAAATAAAAATTGTATTAATTACATATTGTTATCATAAATTCAATATTAACTCAAAATCACAAAAAAATCATACACATACAAAGGAATTCATGATATTTGTGATTTTTTTTTTTAAAAGTTTATGGATTATTTTTGTCAGTTTCGATTATTTTATGTTTTTTTTTCTTTTTGATTGAATTGTTTGTGTGTTTTATAAAATATATGAAGTATAATAATGTCATTTTGTTAAAAAAAAAAAAAAAATTAACGGTATGAACTAATGATAAAGGAGATTATAGCACTTCTTGAAAATGATTGGTGGCTAACTGTACTTCTGTAAACTACAAGGGACGTGAAAAATATGGGCGAAATCATTGTGTAATTGTCGGTAGAAAGAAACCTCAATAAAAAAAATACACAATTTGCTAAAATTAAATTAAGGTATGTATATACACTACAACATTAAAAAAAAGACAAATGATAAGATAAAGTATGTATATACACTACAACATTAAAAAAAAGACAAATGATAAGATAAAGTAATACCAAGTGCCATTCTCAATGTAGAACACCAATGCAACCTAACCTTTGACATAAGCCCATAATCAAATTGGATTATTAAAACACTAATTCCAACTTTGCTTTTCAAAAACAAAAACATTGCTTTCGAGAACCTTCATGTTGTGTAGGCTACAAGTCCCTTTCATGATATTGTGTACATGCACTAAGAAGAATGACAACTTTTCAATCTTGAATTGATTTATAGAATACTTGCAACACATTAAAAGATAAAATATTAAAAAACAGAGTTTCAAAGATGGTTAATCCTTGAGAGTTGAGACTCACTCAACAACCATTCTCTCTCACCATGGATTTTTTATGTTAAGGGTTTTTTAGGATGCCAAGATCATTGGGTTGAATGAAATTTGAAGCTTGAGTTCTATTTATTTGCTATTCTTTTCAAATCTCAATCTAATGTAATCTTATTCAACCAGTAACATATCTCAAATAAGCAAAATATGGAAACACATCAAAATATCAAATTTACCTTCAATTTCTCGAATGTAGAAACATATCTCAACATATCACAAGATAAACATCTAACTGTTTACAGCTTATTAGTATTTGTCTTAACTGTGTAGAGATACTTGACAACAATTTAACAAGGCATCAAATTTGTTTAGTTGATCAAGAAAGTTTGTGCTCGCTTGCCGTTTCATCTCTATTTTTTCTTTCTTTTTTATTTACACCCTTTTGGGCTCACTATTGATGTATATTATTTTTTTTTTTAACATTTTCTGAATTTTGTCTTGTGCAAGGCATATTAATTATGATTCCATGAAACAAGATGGGCATAAAATGAGATTAAGATTAAGAAGAAAAAGCACAGTAATCAAGGATCAACTCAGCAGTAGTACCAAATCCAAGGCCAAGGCATATGTCAGCAATCCATAATTTCTCTCACTCTCTTTTGAAGCTGTACAACAATTCCTTCGTCATCCTCTCTCCTCTCACTCATACTCTCAAACCCAAACCCAAACCCATCTCCATCTTCTCCTTTCACGCCCTAACCCCAATACCCCCACCACCACCATCTCCTTCTCACATGTCTTTGCATCATCATTCCCACCACAACCGCATCTCAACCATGAATGGAACTGACCATACCAACCATACCCACTTGCCCAAAAAGCCAAAACTTTCTGACCCTTCTTTCATTTCTGACTCCGAAATCCAATCCGAATTCTCACACCACTCCTCCTCCGTCTCCCGCATCAACAACGGCAGCTTCGGCTGCTGTCCCCAGTCTGTCATCTCCGCCCAGCAAACCTGGCAGCTCAAGTTCCTCAGCCAACCTGACGACTTCTACTTCAACCAGCTCAAAGATGGGATTTTGAAATCCAGATTGGTCATCAAAGACCTGGTCAATGCAGACCATGTTGATGAAATCTCAATCGTTGATAATGCCACCACCGCAGCTGCAATTGTGTTGCAGAGTGTTTCATGGGCTTTCTCTCAAGGGAGGTTTGAGAAAGGAGATGCTGCTGTCATACTCCACTATGCTTATGGCGCTGTGAAGAAGTCTGTGGAGGCTTATGTGAAGCGTGCAGGTGGGTTTGTTATTGAAGTTCAGTTACCATTTCCTGTTAATTCTGTTAGTGAAGTTATTGATGAGTTCAGGAAAGCTTTAGAGAAAGGGAAAGCTGGTGGGAGAAAAGTTAGGTTGGCTATTATTGATCATATAACATCCATGCCTAGTGTTGTGATTCCTGTTAAAGAATTGGTAAAGATTTGTAGGGGGGAGGGTGTTGACCAGGTTTTTGTCGATGCAGCTCATGGTATAGGTTGTATTGATGTTGATATGAAAGCAATTGGTGCTGATTTTTACACTAGTAATTTGCATAAGTGGTTCTTTTGCCCACCTTCGGTTGCATTTTTGTATTGTAGGAAATCGAATAGGGGTGATGATTTGCATCATCCTGTGGTGTCCCATGAGTATGGAAATGGGTTGGCTATTGAGAGTGCTTGGATAGGGACGAGGGACTATAGTGCCCAATTGGTGGTTCCTCAAGTTTTGGAGTTTGTGAATAGGTTTGAAGGGGGAATTGAAGGGATCAAGAAGAGGAATCATGAAGCCGTTGTTGAGATGGGGAAGATGTTGGCAGAAGCATGGGGAACCCATCTTGGGTGTCCTCCGGAGATGTGTGCAACCATGATCATGGTTGGGTTGCCTTCTTGTTTGCGGATTTCAAATGACTCAGATACCTTAAAGTTGAGAAGTCACTTGAGGGAAAAGTATGCTGTTGAAGTCCCTATTTATTTTCAGCCGCCAAAAGATGGGGAGGTCGATCCAGTTACAGGGTATGCTCGAATTTCTCATCAAATTTACAACAAACCAGGTGATTATTACAGGTTCAGGGATGCAGTTAACCAGCTTGTTCATGAAGAGTTCACTTGTGCGCTTCTCCAATAATCAAGAGGTACGCTCTGGAGTCACTGATGGAGATGGTTCACTCTCTATTTCACCATGACTGTAGATGGTTCACATATGTCATAAAATGTGCGCCTTTGAAGGACTAACCCACAATTAAAACCATCTGTTCTTTATAGTTCAAATAATTTCTTTTTTTTTTTTTTTTTTTTTTTTTTTTTTTTATCTATGGCTCTTTCTGGTACATTGAAGTAATAGATTATTGTTTTATCAAATGTGGGATAGTGAATTTTATCAATGATAACTTGAACTAAAGGAATGGTTAGGTAATTTAACTCATTAATTTGAGCTCATTCTAATCCTCAGAATCTTAGTAATCATGCATTATTTGGTGCCTGGTCATATATGGTTTGCTTTGCCATCTGTTTGACCCTTGTCATATGGTTAGCATCAAACGTCTGCTTTTCTACTAATGCTTGTTATTGTTGTATTAAACCAGAGGAATTGTTCGAATGATGCCTATGATTGTAAAAACAATGTGCCTTAAGAAGCAAGGGATTTAAATTCTACTTTTCATAAGGTTGAGTAATTGAATGTAACGTGCAACATGATTTTTGAAATTGGTAATTGTGCTGAGTGTTGCTCCCTAAAAACTATGTGGGGTGTTTCTTCTGCATATTACGAGATTCAAGGCAGTAGTTGAGAGTCAAATAATTCTATCATTTGTGTTCTGTACCCGTCAGCATTTGCAATTGGAAATAATTATGTGTTGAAATGCTAGTCACAGCTATCTCAAATTAACTCATGTCTTCATATTTATAAATTTGATCTTCTGTTGCAGGTTTCTGTAAAAGTTTTAATAGGCTTTTTCTAGTTCCTGGACCTTCATTTGTGCTATACCCTTATTCAATGACTGAAAACTGCCTTTACTCAAATTTATTAGTACATATATGTTTTATTAGTCACATAAATGCATTCGAAAAATGAACCCCAAGGGTTGGGCTTAGTGGTAAGAAAGCTTTGGCTGCCCTCATTGAAGTCTTTCAAATCCTCTTAGGGCCATTGACATGAGACATATATATGTCTC
>JANKKB010001994.1:0-32017 GCA_026225775.1 Bursera palmeri
CACATTAATAGCACTTAAAGTGTAAAAACAATGATTTAAACTCTTAATAAACATACACTTTTAAGTGCTAATCAACGCTCCTCAGCCAGACAAGTAGCAGACATTGGGTCAACATCCAACCTCAACTGAGCCCCCTCCCACTGCCTCCTAGCGCGCTGGACCCGACTGGAGATATGGCTATACTCCCGTCTATGCAAGCAACATAGCTTTCGACGAAGCATCCCAAGTTTCCTAGTGAAAACAAAGAGTGGACTACCGACCAATGGAATATCCCATATCCTCTGCACAATACTGGAGAAATCCTCTCTATCAGCCCAAAAGTTCATAAATCGGAAAGGAGTCCAAGGGCGTCTCAACGGAGGCCTAAAAAGAATGACAATAGCACTATGATCAGAGATATGACGCTGAAGAATCCTGGGGGTGGTCTGAGGCCAATGCTGGAACCATGACTGACTGCCAAACACCCAGTCCAGAGTCCGTAAGAAATCTGGAGGTGGTCTGAGGCCAATGTTGGCCTATCGTTCCCTTTCACCCATGTGTGAGCGTGATGACACGCGTGGAGCACCGATGGAATATCTGGACAGCTGCTGCCTCACGGATGCTGTGGTGAGACTGAAGACGGCGCAGTGATGGTAGATCGAGAGGCTGTCAGAGGCAACAAAACGCACCTTCACGCCGATAATTTAAAGCCAAACGCTGAGAACGGGCACTAGGGATGGCTTCACCGGAACCAGGGGTACAAACCCTGATGGGCGGTGTCACCGAACGGCCTCAACGGGGATGCCGCAGATCATCGTAGGCATCTTTTTTAGCCAGCCTGTGATGGCTTTCTATTGGCAGTCAAGCGATCGTCCTGGAAATCTGACATTGGGATCGTGTCCCTTGGGTCCCGACGAAGAGATTGCCATTGATGGGGAAGTCAGACGAGATCGATCAGCTGTTGGACGAAAACAACGGTTCAAATTTCTTCAGGGTAGATCAAACGGAGATCGGCACCAGAATGAAAAACCGACACCGGATTCTTACTCGAGAGGTCAAGACCAAGCTAATGGTACCAATCTCATGACCAGATTCAATCGTGGTGCAAAGAGGGCAAGGATGAACAGTGGCGACGACATGAACAGTGGTCGCAAAATGAATAGTGTTATTGATAAACAGTATTTCAGCTTAATGAACAAGGTTTCGATGTAAGTTTCAAGAGAAGGATGGAGATCGAACAGAAGGAGGTCAACACACACTATTCGATCTACGAGTTGGCGAAGACGATGTGGAAAGCGGAGGCCGAAAGAGGTTTCCAGAGAAAAGACTAGTTGAGAGAATTTTCTCTCTCTAAACTTACTTTCTTTCTCTAAACTTGCACAAATGACCTCTCCCTAAACCCTAAACCCTAAACCTTTTTTTAAAAAATTCCAAAGAGGCCCAATTAACCAACAGGAGGCACGCAGGCCCCAAAAAAAAGCAAAGGCACGTAGGCCCAAAAGCAAAGAAGAACAGGCACGCAGGCCCAGAACAACAAAAGCAAAAGGCACGTAGGCCCCAACAACACAAGAAAACAAGCTAAGACGCGCAGGCCCCAACAACAAAAGATAGTAATCAAGGCACACAGGCCCCAACAACAAAAGATAGTAATCAAGGCACACAGGCCCTAAAAAACAAGGGCAAAAGCTAAGAAGGAAGGCCCCATAAAGAACGTATAGAAGAGGAGAGAACATACCGGGGAGCCAAATCCAAAATGTGAGCTTGAAGGATACTGAAGATATCATCAACCAACTATTGAACAGTCCTACTCCCCTGACCATGAACCTGGTTGTTCCTTTCATACCAAATAAAGTAGATAGTGGTAGAAAGGGAGAACCGAGCAACCAATCTTCTGAAGCTTTGTCTCCGTCAGATATGAAGGGTTAACCAGTTAAGCAGATCACCCCAAGGGAAAGAATACCAATAAAACCCAATTCAAACTGAAACTCTCCGCCAAATAATAGAGGAGTACTCACAAGCAAAGAAGAGATGAGAATGCATCTCAGAACTAGACCCATAAAGGACGCAAGTGGAAGACTGCACAATACCTCAAGAAAGTAATCTGTCCATAGTGGAAAGGCGCCCTATAGCTGCAAGCCAAAGAATGAAGCCATGCCGCAGTACATGGCCTGGAAACCAGAAGAGGCAATGACAAGGATCCATAGGCCTCTGAGCCCGTAGAGTATCCCCAAACGAAGCAATTGAGAACACCCCAGAGGAATGAAAGGCCCAAACACAACGGTCCGGAAGCAAGAGCTACAGGAGGAAATCAATAGACTCCTAAACTTCTTGGAGCGTCAAGCTACTAGGAGGAAACCGCCATGCACCTGTAGCATCAATAATATCACTCACTTTAGCATCCGAAGAAATACCCGTGGAAGTCAATTCCCAAAAACTAAAGAAATCATAAAGACATCCCTGAGGTAGCCAATAATCCATCCATAAAGAAGTATTGCGCCCATCACCAATACACATCCTGAAGGCACCTCTACACCACTCCCGACCCTGTAAAGTCTTCCTCTAAAACCAAGAGGCCATAGAGGGATTCCGAATATGATAGAAAGAGCGACCCCATAAAAGCATCCGGTGCACCCAAACAGATCAAAGTGAAGATCGAAGGGAAAGGAGCCGCCAAATATGCTTGAGAATGGCTACTCGATTCCAAACTTTTACTTGTTTCACCCCCAAACCCCCCTTCCTCAAAGGATAGTAAATAGAAGACCATGCTACCTTAGAACCACTTGGAACCAGAGAAGAGCCCCGCCAAAGAAAAGCAGCAAGAACACTCTAAATCCGATAAACAACAACACTAGGAAAGATGAACATCAAAGACCAATAAACTTGGATGGAGAATAAAACAGACCTGATCAATTGAAGACGACCAGCAAAACTCAACACGGAAGAGGTCCAAAGACAAATCCGCACCAGGATTCTATCGATGAGAGGCTCACAGTCACAGAGACGGAGGCGGGTGCTAATTAAAGGAACACCAAGATAACGAACCGGGAGGGTTCTAATACGAAAGCCCAGTAAAGTCCTCAAATCAGTAGCGACCTACTCAGAGACTCCAGAAATAAAAACCTTACTCTTAGCTAGGTTAGCAAGCAAGCCAGAGCACTGAGCAAAAAGCCCTAAGGCATCCCGAATAACACGCACTGAAGTCTGATAGCTCGACAGAACACCATAAGGTCATTAGCAAAACACAGGTGCATAAGAGAAGTCTGCTGGCAGCGCCAGTGATAACGAAACCTCGGATGTTGAGTAGCCTCTCAAAGGATACCATCCAAACCCTCTATAGCCATCACAAACCGGTAGGGGGACAAAAGACATCCCTGTCGAACACCTCTAGAGAAGGGAAAAAAACCATAGAGCTCACCATTTAAGGCCACAGAGAAACGGGCAGTGGTCATACAAATCTCAATCCAGCGGACCATCCGCTCAAGAATACCAATAGTCCATAAACCCAAGAGAATGAACTCCCAATTAACAGTATCGAAGGCTTTACAGAGATCCACCTTCAGAGCACATCGAGGAAGAGAACCCTGGAGATGGTAGCCATGCATAAGCTCCTAAGCTAAAAGGATAACATCAGAAATCTGCCTACCCGGGACAAAAGTCGCCTAAGCATGTCCAACCACATCAGAGAGGACAGCCTAAAATCGGTTAGCAATAATCTTTGCAATGCACTTATAGATCACATTACAATACGAGATATGCCTGACATCACCCATGGTACGAGGATTCTCAATCTTAGGAATCAGGGCAATCCTCGCAGAACTAACACAACAAGGCATTTGACAAGTAGCAAAGAAATGCCGAATAGTTACAATGAAGTCAACACCAACAATATCCCAACTCTGTTTGCAAAAATAAGAGGTATACCTGTCCGGTTCTGGAGCTTTATCATCCAGAATGGAAAACAAAGCTGACCGAGCCTCCTCATCAATAATAGGACCGACTAGGCCAGATACAGAATCTGCTAAGATATGCCTAGTAAAGAAACAAGAGGCACCCTCCAAACTAGAGGAGCTAAGCGCAGATAAAAGGTCACGGTAAAAACGGACAACCAAATCACCCAAACCCGCCTGATCAGAAACAACCCGATCATCCTCATCCTTAAGCTGAAAAATACGATTCCGAACCTATCGGTGAACCAGAGACCAATGAAAGAACCTGGTGTTCTGATCCCCCAAAGCTAACCACTGAACTCTGGATCATTGTCTAAAGAAAGCCTTCTCATCCTTACTAAGCTAATGAAAAAGAGCAACTAAAGTACGCTCCTCAACCAGACAAGTTGCAGACATGGGGTCAGCATCTAACATCATCTGAGCCCCCTCCCACTTCCTCCTAGCTCACTGAACCCGACTAGAGAAATGGCTATACTCCCGTCTATGCATGTAACACAGCTCTCGGCGAAGCATCCTAAGCTTAGTAATGAAAACAAAAAGCGGGCTATCAACCACCGGAATATCCCAAATCCCCTGCACAATACTGAAAAAATCCTCTCTATCAACCCAATAGTTCATAAACCTGAAAGGAGTCCGAGGTCGTCTCAATTGAGTCCTAGAATGAATGATAATAGTACTGTGATCAAAGATATTACACTGCAGAATCATGGAGGTGGTCTGGGGCCAATGCTGAAACTAAGACTGACTGCCAAACACCCAATCAAGAGTCCGAAGGATAGACCCCTCACCCTCCTGATCATTATGCCAAGTATACCGAAGCCAGTGTAAGGGAGACGGATCAACTCCAACTCAGTAATACAACTACGAAAATCCTCTATATAAGAATGCCAGACAGAATCCCCATGATGAAAATAGTCACATTAATAGCACTTAAAGTGTAAAACTAATAATTTAAACTCTTAATAAATATACACTTTTAAGTACCTAATAAGGCCTAGTCGAGGTAGAAAAGAGATCTTGGAAAAACCTCACTGCCAAATGACCTAGACCCTCCTGATCATAAACTACAGTACCATCCTCAGCCTCCAATCTATGAATCTTGTGCCTGACCTACCTGTGAACCAAATATCTGTGAAAAAACTTTGTATTCCTATCTCCCAAAGACAGCCACTAAACTAGAGAACGCTACCTAAAGAAAGCCTCATCATCCCGACTCAGGCTAAAATACCTCCTGATAAGATCCTTCTCTACCGAATCACTCTATGAAAAAGATGGGCTCTTATCCAAAGCAGCCTAAGCTACTGCTCGTTGATCCCTAGTAGATAAAACCCTACTGGAAATGTGACTGGAATCTCTAGCATATAATGACTGAAGCTCACGCTTCAACTATCTTAGCTTCTGCGTGACTTCGTATAAAGGGCTACCCTTAATTGGCATCTCCCAAACCCTCCAGACAACCTCCATGAAATCCTCTCTATTAGTCCAAAAATTAAGAAATTTAAAAGAGGTAGGAGCCCAATGCCTCTGATCTTCCAACCAAACAACCATAGCACAATGGTTAGAAACATCCCTAGGCAACATCTTAAACATAATGTGCGACCATTCCTCGAACCAAGATAAGCTACCAAAAATCCAGTCTAGCGTCCTAAGGATAGTCCCCTTACTTTGTTGCCCATTATGTTAAGTGTACCGGAGCCTAGAAATAGGAGCCCTAATCAGCTCTGCATCATGAACACACTACCAAACTTATCCATATAACCATGCTAAGCTGAGTCCCATTAACTGTATCAAAAGGCTCCAGGATGGCATTGAAGTCTCCCATAACCATCCAAGGAATAATCAAAAAAGTGATCGAAATACCCTTAAAGAAATCCTAGAAGCGAAATTTCATATTTTGTAGAAGTTATTGCAATAATCAATAATTAACCCCAAAATAGTATATTTTAAATAGTATCACCATGAATAGTAATTATGACCAATGAGGGTATTGTGTACCGTGAACAATAATAATAAATAGCATTATGAACAATAATAATAAACAGTAATCAACGGCCAAGCTTCAATACTAACTTGTAAGGATTTTAATATAATAATAAATAAAGAACTAAATGAAATTACCAGAAGCAACACGTACTAATTTATGTGAAAAGCCCCAACAATAAAAAAAATCACAGACAGAGCTAGTCTATTTCTCTAATAAGTGATATTAAAGCTCCAAGTTATGAATTGGAAGAAGATTATTTGTGTTTTTTGAGATTTAGTATTTCTCTGTATTTCGTTAACTTCTTTATTTGTTATTACGTTAAGATCCTTACAATTGGTTTTAGAGCTTGGCCAGTAAAATGAAACTTGAAGCCACCCCTCTCTCTTCTCGTAGCACCGTCGTCCCCACTTTCTGTCGATTTGTCAATCCCAGTATCACCGGTAGGTTAAAGTTATGAGTATTTATTTTCTTTCTACTAATGAGTTGCTAATTTACTGAACTGCCCCATTTGTTACTTGTCTTCTATGACTCACTAACGGCGGAATGGTTGCGCCTAATTTATTTCTATAACTAGGGGTTTTGATTGAATAAAAAATAAACAATAAACTCAATTGGTGCATATAAGAGGGAAGAAAAGTATTTCCGAGCTTTTCTAGTACTCGAAAGAGAAGAGAAAAAAGAGAAAGAGAGATCCCTGCCGTAATAATGCACGCTCCAGTTCTCGTTCTCAGTATGTTTCTTCCTTCCGCAGTTCACTCTTTAATTAATATGTTGTGATCTGTTGATTTGTATTTTTATTAATTTTTTTTTTAAATGATTAGAGGATTCTCTGAAACGTGAGTCGGGAACTAAGGTTCACCATGCTAATATCCAGGCTTCAAAGGTCCATACGATTTCCTTCAACTCTTTTGTGATTAGTAGCGTGTTTACCATTAGGTCATTTTACTCTTCTTTTTCGATTATGAAGCTCACTTCTTATGCTTACTGCAACTTGGATTCTATTTTTTGCTCTTTGTTTGAGTTGTTCCAGCTATTGATATTTTGAATTTCTGAGTATCACCTAACAGGCTGTTGCGGACATAATTCGTACCACCTTGGGTCCCCGCTCCATGTTGAAGATGCTTCTTGATGCTAGTGGAGGTAACATTTTTACTTCTATTTCGGAACCAGATGCTACTCAGAAATGATAGTTTCGTTTAAAAATAGTTCAATTTATTTTATTTTTCAACTTAAAAATAAATAAATAAACCCCTCTGTTTTGAAAGATTTTTCAGATGGCGGGTTGCAAATGTCTCACATATTCCTAAACTTATTTCTACTCTGGTTAACAGGAATTGTAGTTACTAATGACGGGAATGCTATTCTTCGTGAGCTTGATCTTGCACACCCAGCAGCTAAGGCATTATTTTACTCTTTTTTGTTTGACTCATTAAATCGTGCTTACTATGTTTCTGTGCAAGTCTATTGCCCTTGCTTTTGTAGTTGCAACTTACCTTGTTTTTTTTTATATCCACCTTTAATTTTGTTTGGCATTCTAATCTTTATTGCCGTTTTGCTTTTTCTTTTAAAATGTTATGTTTGTGGATGGGTGACAGTCAATGATTGAATTAAGCCGCACACAAGATGAAGAAGTAGGGGATGGAACAACTTCTGTCATAGTCCTTGGTAAGATTTAATGGATATTTATGCCACAATGTGACCTTCTGTTCTCCCTCTGGATAGATCATTAAATTATATCTCTTCATCGATCCAAGTTTGATGTAAAATAATAAGTGATTGTTTCAGCTGAAGTGCAGCTTTACCTTTTATCATGTGTATTTTTAACGAGGTTGACTTGTTTTGATGATTCATCCTTCTGTATCCTAGTTGGTGTTACCTTGTTATTTGTGTATTTATATTGCAAACTGTTAATATGATTTTTTTGTTGCTTATTTGAACAAACCTGTTAGCTGGTGAGATGCTTCATGTTGCCGAAGATTTCATTGACAAGAATTATCACCCCACAGTTATCTGCCGAGGTAATGCTGATAGTGCCTTTAGACAGTTTATAACCTTGCTTTTGATGATTCTGGAGCCTGCAAGTTTTTTCTAATTTTTTTTATTTTTTATTTTGGCTTGCAGCCTACAATAAGGCTTTGGAAGATGCCATCTCTGTGCTTGATAAAATTGCAATGCCCATTGATGTTAAGGATCGTAAGTTCTCTTGAATGCTTGATCTTCTTCACTTTAACTTTTTACAATTTAATCCATATGTAATTTGGCAAGTGTGTTTTAGTGAAGTTGAATTGAGTCTTGTATACAATAGTTTGATGATGAACAAGTGGAATTATGGATGACCAACTTGTTAGATTTTATACTTGTGAGCATATATTTATGTATGCATTAAGAATTCATTATGTAGAAGATGTAATATTGATTTAATAAGGCCATCAAAATGTATTTAAAAAGTTGGCACATTTTGTGATGTGAAGTCATCTATCTATATGGCAGGTACAACAATGTTGGGGCTGGTTAAGAGCTGCATTGGCACAAAGTTTACCAGTCAATTTGGGGATTTAATCGCTGTAAGTATCTGCTTTCAGAGTATGTGTAGTGTCAGTGGGGTTGGACTTATTTCCTTTTCTGATCTCCTTCTATTTCTTATTAACTGATTAGTGGAGTTGTAGAATAATCTGACTTCGATTGAAGACTTTAGAATATGTGGATCTTTTAATTATATTCCATGGTCTGCATTTAGGCTGAATAAGGGGTGGTGGCAGCTTACAGGGGCCATGGTCCTTACCTTTCCTTGCCTTTCATCACTTCTGCTTGCATGCCATAATTCTTGGCATCTTTTTAAATTAGTTTGAATAAAATTTAATGTCAGGGATGCTGCTAGAAATTGCCAATAATTTTTCTACTTCCTCAGAAGCTGAAAAGACTTTGGTTAGATTCAAGTTGGCACTATAACTTATCAGAAATATCACATATTTCCTATGCTTGAATAGAACAACTTGCCGGTTTCTTTGTTGTTGCTCTTTGTAGTTTCCAGATACGGTTCAGTTGTATGTTAGTTCCACTTGCATATGCAGATGCACAAATTTTCCAGCTATATTGTTCTACTTTAGTACTTGCAAAATCTTGCATGACCTAAATTAGAGAGCAAGAAATGTTATACCATTTGTCTTGAACTCCCTCTATAATATTCACTGGTAGCTAATCTTACATTTTCATGTTTTTGTATCTTTGTTTAACAACAAGGATTTAGCAATTGATGCAACAACAACGGTTGGTGTTGATCTTGGCCAAGGGCTGAGAGAAGTGGATATTAAGAAGTACATAAAAGTTGAGAAGGTCCCTGGTGGTGAGTTGGAAGATTCTAAGGTTCTTAAAGGAGTTATGTTCAACAAAGATGTTGTTGCCCCTGGAAAAATGAGAAGAAAGATTGTCAACCCTCGTATTATACTTCTTGATTCTCCCCTTGAGTACAAAAAGGGAGAGAACCAGACAAATGCTGAGTTGGTTAAGGAAGAAGACTGGGGAGTCCTCTTGAAAATGGAAGAGGAATATATTGAAAGCCTTTGCATGCAGATACTGAAATTTAAACCAGACTTGGTAATTACTGAAAAGGGGCTTAGTGATCTAGCTTGCCATTATCTGAGCAAGGCAGGTGTAAGTGCAATCAGAAGATTGAGGAAGACAGACAATAACAGAATTGCCAAGGCATGTGGTGCTGTTATTGTGAACAGACCAGATGAATTGCAGGAGTCTGATGTTGGTACTGGAGCTGGCCTATTTGAGGTTAAGAAAATTGGAGATGAGTTCTTTGCCTTCATTGTAGATTGCAGGGAACCAAAAGCTTGTACTGTCCTTTTAAGAGGTGCCAGTAAGGATCTCCTGAACGAAGTGGAAAGAAATCTGCAGGTATGAGTTGTCTGATTTTCACATTATGCTTTCTGGAGAACATCTTTTTCTGAAGGTCGGTGCTATTTCAGGATGCTATGTCTGTGGCTAGAAATATAATCAAGAATCCAAAACTTGTTCCTGGTGGTGGGGCTACAGAGTTAACAGTATCAGCCACTTTGAAGCAGAAGAGTTCATCTGTTGAAGGAGTTGAAAAGGTAAACAGTTTATTTTGTGCTTCACTTTGGTCATTTGTCAGTAAATTTTGCCTTCTGAACAGTTTCCTTTGTAAATACAGCTTTTCTCTTAAGTTACCTAAACAGTTTACTTTGTAAATAGAGCTTTTATCTAAGTTACCTTAAGCATAATAGGTGAACTTAGGAAGGTGTGGTTTCATGCGATCTTTTTTTATTGCTGTATATTAATCTTATGATAATGATCAATTGTGGAACAGTGGCCTTATGAAGCTGCTGCAATTGCTTTTGAGGCTATACCACGAACCTTGGCACAGAATTGTGGGGTTAATGTGATACGGACCATGACTGCCCTGCAAGGAAAGGTATGAACCTTGTGGAGTGTGGTTGTGTATTATTTATTTAACTTTTTTCTATTTCCCAAAGCTCTACTTTAAATCTGATTTTTCTGTATCTTTTCTGGAGTTAAACTGATATTTTTTATTTTGGAACTATTTTCTATGTGGTGCTTTTATTTCTTGTGTGCTAGGGTTGCGTCCCCTTTGGAATTTCTTAATAAAATTTATTGTTAATTAAAGAGCATGTAAATTAATCCCTCTTTCGTCTTGCTTTCAACCATTGATGTAGCATGCAAATGGTGAAAATGCCTGGATCGGCATAGATGGAAACACTGGTGCAATTACTGACATGAAAGAGCAAAAGGTATGATCATACTGTTATCTCATTCTCTCTTCTTGTCGTGAAAAGTTCCTAATTTTTTCTTTATCTTTAAACAATAATAAATGTAAGAATAGCACTATATCTACAACCAAATTTTACAATTGAACCCATGTAACTTGAGGTGTCACAAATTCAATGAGTAAAAGTAAAAAATAAAGTTTTTTTAATAAATGAAAATGGTAACAAGTTGTTCAATGACTTTCTGTCACATTTGATTCAATTTGTCGAGTTGTAGAAGTTGGTTGTAGACGATGAATTATTTTAAATGTAATGATGTATCTTTTACCTAGTAACAAAGGGTTTGAAGCAATATTTACTCTTGAATGGTGTGGGATATTAGTACCTCCAACACATTTTAAAATGTAAATTTTGTCCTATTTATCCCTCATATGTTTAGGTGGGTACCAAGACAGAATTCCAGTTTTGATAACTAGGAAGTAAGTTGATGAGTTTTTTTCTCAGATCTGGGATGCCTACAATGTGAAAGCACAAACCTTCAAGACGGCAATTGAAGCTGCTTGCATGCTTCTAAGGATTGACGACATTGTAAGTGGAATTAAGAAAAAACAGGCCCCTGGAGCAGGCCAACCATCAAAACCCAAGATTGAGACAGAAGCAGATGCAGACGGTGAGCAAATACTTCCTGACTGAACATGTGGACACTTTGGCCGACTCTGTGATTAATTTGACCACATTGTGGTTTATTTTACCGTGGGCTTTCCAAGGAATTTGTTGAGCTTTTGTTTGAGTAGATCGTTTTCCTTTCCAAAATTTTGGGGCCTTGGCATGGTTGCTGCTGTATTTTTTAGCGATTGCAAACTGTTGATTATTCCCAGTGTTGAAACAGATAGACAGAAGCCTGTTATATTTTGTCTTTTGTTGGAAACTTTCAGGTAAGTTTTTATCAAGTGCCATAATTTAGTGTTATGTAACGTCTAAGTTTCTGTTGCTTTTATATCTACTGCTTGTCGTGGTGTCCATGTTGGCAGATAGAAAATCCTCTTAACACATTTTAAATGTGTGAAGGATTGTCTGACACGTCAAACCATTATTTTTCCTCTATAATTATAATTATTAGGTAGCTGCTGGAGTACAGAAAGGGCGCCTATCATGCTTTTGGCTCATCTTCTTCCCATCTCATATTTTCTGTCCCTTCATTCCCGCCCAGTATCTAGGCACCTGCCAAGTTAATAGTAGATAATAGAGTCCTGAAGCAAGGGAATTCTCGAACGAAAACGAAAATGATGCCGGGTTGGTCAATTGTTTAGGTAGGAGATGAGGGATCAAAGAGAAGTTAATGATAATTATAAAGGGTGACGTTCTTTGAATGAGTAAGATACGTTTTGGATTTAAGTTTTCCTCTCCGTGTGTGTGTTTGACCTATCTAACTTTAAAAATTTGATTTAAAATTTTGATATTATTTAATAGATTTTCATTCTTTATAATTGATGATAGGAAAAGTTATTTCTTAACAAGAAGAAAATATATTTTAGTTTTTTTTAATGTATGAATTATAATAAATAAAAATTATAAAAAAATATTTAAAATAAAAAATTAAATAATAATAATTTATTTATATATGTATAAAACTTTTAAGTTAAGGGTGGCAATTGGGCATATTATTGCATCTCACCCGATTTGACCTGTAAATAAAACAAAGTAGTCCGTCTATCCGTGTTTGCTCTCAGTTTCTCCTCCACATGTTTGCTTATGAAACATCAAAGTATGGAACTGGGACAGGCCTTACCTGTTTCCAAAGCTGTGATCAGGGATTTAACAAGCTTACTGAAATAATACATTATATTAAAATTTTAAAATATTTATATTGAATTTTTTAAAATTTTAGTAATTTTTATATAAATTTTAAAATTAATTTATTGTTATATCAATTACAAGAATGTATGATCATCTTATGAAAGACTTTGTTGATAGAAAAACAAAAATAATAAGTTACAATAAAATAAATATATCACATTATTTATATACTCATCATTATCCAACCAAAAGTCTTTTCAAAGCAAGTTATGATAACAGTGAACTGGGACCTTCATTTTTTAAAGCTGTAACATTTAGAGCCGTCCAAAAGGCAAAAGTACGAATATGTGGATGATTGGTTGCAAATAATTCTCCTGAGCGAAGCCAATTACCCCAGTTTATAAACGCCATTTTAAAGCTTAGATTACTAAAAGTATTAAATATTTTTAAAAGAAAATCACGTTATATACAAAACTGTATTTGTATTTTACAGAAATTACCCGACCCCACTTTACATGTAACCAAAAAGCCCCCCGACTTTTCCAAATCACACAAACCCCCAACCGTTAACTTTGTCAAGTTGAAGTTAATAGTTTCAAGGGTGTTATAGTCTTTGTACAAAAAAAATTATAATATAAAATATTTTAAACAAATTAAACATCTCATCCCCTAAGCCGATTCTCTCTTTTCTCCCACTTCAGGGAAAAAAAGAAAAAAAATAATAAATAACATGAGTTTTTCCAAAATTAAACATCCTTAAAATCCAATACCGAATCAAACACTGACCTATTGTTCAGACACCATTACAAATCAAACACCGATTGTTGCTCAGAAATTGCCAAAAATAAATACCCTCAATTTTTATTGCGTGCGGATCAGTCATTAATTTTGTTGCGTGCGGAGGAGCTTCCGTCGCTGCCCAGAACCCCTGCATCCGCCCACAACAACTGCCAACTCACACAAGCGAGCACTACCCGCTACCAGATGTCGCCGCCCACTCTCAGATTACTCGACCAACATCCTCTGTCAGACGCTTTCTTGATCCCTGCTACTGCCCACTACCAAATCCCATGACGATGCCCTTTTTTCTTTTGTAAAATTTCAATTTTTAACTTTTAATTTTCTTCGCTGGCTTTGATTTGAATCTGTCTACCTTCTCGTTGTGCTTGTGTTTGTAGGATTTCCACCTATTTTTTCGAACACAAAGCAGTAAATAGAACGATAGAAAGAAAGAGAGAGAGAATAAAATTCTAGAGAGAGAATGATAACAAAAACAAGTTCAAACAAACCTGTCGTCGGATGCTCACTCTCGCTTGCGTTGAAGGGACAGAGACGCTTTACATTGCCGCCATTACTGGGTTTTGATTTGATAATGGTCTAATTTTTGTTTGGGAATTAAAGAATTTTGGTAGCTTTGGTTTTTGAGAATTCAAGCATGTTGGTAGCATCGGGTTTGCCTGTGTTTTTAGTTTGTTTAATTTTTTTCCGGATCGAGTTTGCGTTGGAACCCTAGTGTTTGTTTGGAAGGAAAAGGGAAGGAAAACAAGAATGTGGGGGATGATTTGTTGATTTTTAAGGGTATCAAGGACATTTTAGCTTGAAGTGTTAAATGAAACGGAGAATTTGTAACGTCTGGGGGTCTGTATTGGTTTTTGAGAAAGTCGGGCGCTTCATTGTTTTAACATATAAAGTGTGGTCGATATTCCCCTGTATTTGATATTGAACCTAAAGTAAGCAGTCACGTGTACTCAACTAAGAGTTCACGTAAATAAGTTGAAAAGATTTGGATTTTAATAAATCAATGAATATGAACTATGAAGTCGGCTCCCACCTATTGAGACGTGGATCACGCAATTTCGTCTGTATTCTGGGGTGTACTTTTATATTTTTATACACACATAAGGATTTGGTCACTCATTACTTTTAAGATCAATCATCTTCTTTCTTAAGGCGAGAGTTTCGAAGCAAAAGCTGTGTTTTTTTTTCTTTTTTGCTAATATACGGTAAGTATATACAATCACAATCACTTTGTTCCTGTTTTTCTCTTTTCAGAAAATCGAGTTAAGAGATCATCTTGGGAATATACCAGCAGACTAGACCAAGAAATATTATCTAATCTCTGTTTATCAGCTGCCTAATTTATTCTTTTGTTTTTAATGCATGTAGGGAGGTTGGATATCCTATGGACAGAGAGAATAGTGTTAATCATTTTGAGGATGATATGGATGGGCGTGACGTTGAAAATGATTGGAAGGAGTCTGAAGTTGAGACATTCAATCAACCACTTTTGTCAAAAAGTACAAGGGTTAACACCACCTCCCAGATTGCCATTGTTGGTGCCAACGTTTGCCCCATTGAAAGTCTTGATTACGAGTAAACATGTCAATTGTTTTAATCTCTGTTTCAAGGTTGACATTCAAAGCCTAGTCTGATCACTTCACTTGTTTCTCTTATCATTCAGGATGGTAGAAAACGAGTTATTTAAGCAAGACTGGAGGTCAAGGAAGAAGATTCAGATATTCCAGTATGTCATACTCAAGTGGGCATTTGCCCTCCTCATTGGCCTCTTCACTGGACTTGTTGGCATCTTCAATAATATTGCGGTTGAAAACATTTCTGGTTTTAAGTTGTTGGTGACTACCGATCTCATGCTTGACAAAAGGTGAGAATTCTTTCCGCTAATCGGGGTTTAATGTAGTTTTTGTTGACAACAAGAATTATATTAAGTAAAACCAAAAAGTTTGGCTTCTGAGTAGAAGACACCAAAAACCTTTAATGACAATTCCAAAAGGTTAGCATCCCAAAGAAATGCCCTATATCATTTGGAATCATATAAACTTGAACTTGGAACACAATATTCTGGAGCTAAAATATCATTACTTTTTGTTCCATGGATGAATCTTGCTGGATACCCTCGTGGTAAAGTTAAATATTTTTTTGTTTCTTCAACTTTTCTTTTGTCCATGGAATTTTAAATCAGGAACTATTTTCAAGGCCTTTGCAGCCAAGATTTGCCAAATTTTGACCTCTTAGTTGAAGTCAAGAGCTTTCACCATTTAGCCCAACCCTTGGGTTGTAAAGTTAACATCTTTAGTTCCACAATTTGTAATTTAAAAAGTTCTCTTTTCCTCTGTAATTCCATGTTCTTTCATAACAAAATATGTGTGGTATACTCATCCACAGATACATTTTTATATGTAATTGTTTCCTTGGATTGTGAATCCTTCATATTCTTCAATCCAAATTTGTTTGCAAGTCTTATCAATCAGTTGTGCATGTGCTCAAATTATAGATTATGCTATTATTTAAGAATTTTTCTATTTTTCATTTTAGATCGTTAGTTGACGTCGTACTATTTATATAACTGTGATATGATCATGATTGTGGTGCAGATATATAAAGGCTTTTGCTGCATATGCTGGATGCAATCTAGGTTTGGCAGCTGCTGCTGGAGCTCTTTGTGCTTTTGTTGCACCAGCGGCTGCAGGGTCTGGTATCCCTGAGGTAAAAGCCTATCTAAACGGCGTGGATGCTTACTCAATACTAGCTCCGGCTACCCTCTTCGTAAAGGTTAGTAAAATTGTACACTGTATTCATCAACAGACTAAAAATGTTTCTGTTTCCCTCTTTTCTCCCTGTCAGTAATGGTGATTTCATGCTAATTTACCTGAACAAATCATACATATAGGTATTACTTGATCATTCTTCCACTTGAAAAATAAACATTTTAAGATGTCCAAAGTTCTATTTTAATTGTTACAACTACATGTAAACAAGTCTTTATGTCTAAAGTTTTGGATTTCCCCTTTTGGTTGCTGCATTCGTGTTTGATCAAAATACTCTTGTCTTGCATGGATAGTATGCTCATCTCATGTATTAAGAACTTGGCATTTCTATGATGTTCACTCCGAATATGCAGATATTTGGTTCAGTGCTTGGTGTTTCTGCCGGATTTGTGGTGGGTAAAGAAGGGCCAATGGTTCACACTGGTGCCTGTATAGCCTCTTTACTTGGGCAGGGGGGCTCTCGCAAGTATCATTTGACTTGGAAATGGCTTAGATTTTTTAAAAATGATCGGGACCGTAGAGACTTGATCACTTGTGGAGCTGCTGCTGGTGTGGCTGCTGCCTTTCGTGCTCCAGTTGGTGGTGTCCTCTTTGCTCTTGAAGAAGCAGCTTCATGGTACAATGTTACTACCGATAGTGTTTTAAATGATGCCAGTTGTCCCATATTATGGTGTTTAAGATTGGGATATTAGCTACTCACTCCTATTATATTACGCATTTTCTTCACATACCGGTTAGCTTATTAAGGTAGACAAGTACTTAGTTCACTCAAAATTGGGAAATTGTCTTTTTCATTATGTAGAAGAAAATAAGAATATTTAATTATAATCGATATGCAGGAAAATTTGAAATTCGATTAGTCTGTTGAGGGCTGTGTGAGAACCAATGTCATCTCTTTTTTTTTTTTTTTTTTGTATTTGCTTCAGGTGGCGGAGTGCTCTTCTTTGGAGAACATTTTTCACAACAGCAGTTGTTGCAATAGTCTTGAGAGCTTTTATACAACTCTGCTCTAGTGGAAGCTGTGGGCTGTTTGGTGAAGGTGGTCTGATAATGTATGATGTCAGCGCAGCAAAAGTTACATATAGCAGTACAGATATATTAGCAGTCATACTTTTAGGCACCATTGGAGGCATATTTGGAAGCCTATACAACTATCTTGTGGACAAAGTTCTTCGTATTTATAGCATCATCAATGAGTATGTCTTCCCATTTGATTACGACTCTTACATTTTTCATATTTTTAAAGGTATAGGTCACTAGTTATATTGTTAATAGTTCAACACAATCACAGTTACTCTTCATGTTTTTGTTCTGATGCTAAACTTTTATCATTTACTGGTTCTGCTGCTACAGAAAGGGTGCTGCCTCTAAAATCTTACTTGTTATCATCATCTCCCTCCTAACATCATGTTGTTCTTATGGCCTGCCATGGTTTGCAAAGTGCATTGCCTGTCCAGATGATGCATCAGTTAGCTGCCCCAATACTGATTTATCTGGAAATTATAAAAGCTTCCAGTGTCCATCAGGTTACTACAATGACCTAGCCTCCCTATTTCTGAACACAAATGATGATGCTATTCGCAACCTAATGAGCACCAGTACAGCTAAAGAATTTCATATTTCTACTCTATTCATCTTCTTTGCTGCTGTTTACTGCCTTGGAATTATCACTTATGGGATTGCTATCCCCTCTGGACTCTTCATTCCTGTTATACTAGCTGGAGCTTGCTATGGTCGTCTTGTGGGTAGACTATTTGAACCGATTTCCAAACTTGATATGGGTCTTTTTGCCCTCCTTGGGGCTGCTTCCTTCCTTGGTGGCACCATGAGAATGACTGTTTCCCTTTGTATTATACTTCTTGAGCTTACTAATGATTTGTTGCTTCTTCCCCTCGTGATGTTGGTTCTCCTTATCTCAAAAACTGTTGCTGATAACTTCAATAAAGGTGTCTATGACCAAATAGTGAAACTAAAGGGATTTCCTTACATGGAGGCCCATGCAGAACCTTACATGCGGCAGTTGGTAGCACTTGATGTTGTTTCTGGTCCGTTAGTAACCTTTTCTGGTGTTGAAAAGGTGGAGAAAATATTACATGCATTAAGGACAACAGGGCATAATGGGTTCCCTGTAATTGATAATCCACCTTTCTCAGATGCACCAGAATTATGTGGGATTGTTTTGAGGTCTCATTTGCTTGTTTTGCTTAAGGGAAAAATCTTTTCAAGGGATAGGATACTTGCCGGAGAAGAGATACGGCATAGATTTGCAGCATTTGATTTTGCTAAGGCTGGCTCAGGGAAGGGAATCAAAGTGGAGGATCTAGATATTGAAGAGGAAGAGATGGAAATGTACATTGATCTTCATCCTATTACCAATACATCACCATACACTGTGGTTGAGACAATGTCACTTGCCAAAGCTGCAATTCTTTTTCGGCAACTTGCTCTTAGGCACATGTGTGTTGTACCAAAGAGTCAAGGGGTAAGACCCCCTCCCTTTCATTTCCCACCATCCTTGTATTTTTTTCTTTCCAATTATGGAAACTTGAAAGAGCACCTAATAGCTATAATTTTAGGAAATATATATAATACATGTAGTAACTATATTATTTGTGTCTGCTCATTTCAGAGGCCTCCGGTTGTTGGAATTCTGACTCGACATGACTTCATGCCAGAGCACGTTTTGGGACTATATCCCCATATCAAGCCTCTCAAGTAAAAACTATCTGGATGAATTTTGGTCATCTGTGTTATGTTTTAAAGGTCACTGTTTTGCAATTGTGGATGGTTCAAGTCATGTCCTGTCTTCATGGAAATTAGGTCATAGTTCAAATATTGGTTTGAGGCAAGGTTCTCTATGAAACAGACCCTTACGAGTTTGTGGAGAAAACATTCAAGTCCATTTTTGTAATGACTATGTCAATGCTGTCATTTGTGAAACCCTGGAGACCATCTTGTGCTTGATCTTGGGGTATATGGCTATGATTATGGGTAGGCCCTCTAAAGTTCCATTTTGAACACAATCAAATGATTCATTTCCAAGTAACATTACCTTCTCTGGCTCAAGTGAGCATTACGTTAAATGAGTTCTTTCCCTGGCTCAACTAAGTTAGTTCTTTTCCTGTCAATGCCTCCTGTAAATGGTTTTCGCGAACTTTTTATACTGGTGATTCTTGTTATGGCACTTGTATTGCCATATATTATATCAATTTGTTCCTTGGAATGTAAGTTTCTCAAAGTTGTGGATAATATATTTATCTTTTTGAACTTAAAAAGCAGTCTCTTGTTATATATATTCATTTTTTAGGGACTTTTTAAGTTTATGTCCTATACTGACAATGGATCGGAGTTATACACTCGGGAAATTATAAGAAATGACCAAAATGATTTTACCCATATAATCAACCCAGAGATATTATATGATTTTACCCATTTCTAGATTGAGAACGAAAATACCCTGACAATATCAGACAGTCCCCCCACCAGAATCTCCCTCTCTCCTCTCTGTATCTCGCTGGATTTCTTCTTGTTGTCCCACCATGATTCGTCAACAGCACTCCGATTTGGACGACGAAATCCATCTGGTTTATGGAGCTATACGATCCATTAACGTTGCAAGATTGGCCTTCTCTTCTTCCTCTTTCTTGATCGAGTGCTGATTCTCCTTTGCCAGAATCATTCGTCAATCTTTCTAGATTTTACCAGCTCCTGACCTGTCCTCTGCTTATCCACCATGTCTTTAGGTTAATGTTTGTACGTAGAGAAAAAAGGTGCAGATAACTCGGTTTTCAGTAAATAACATTGTACAAAAAGATACACTGTTCAATATTATAATTTCAACGCTTCATTTTGTAATTGCAATCTTACTTCATCGACCGGTCAAAATTTGAACGGTGAGCGAAGAGTATAGGCTTGAACCCTAAACAACTGTTGAGACCTGGCAGAAATATACACAATCCACCAGGCTTTCCTCTAATCGCGGCGCCAAAATCACCCCTCTTTGGAAGCTACCAACACCGGATAGTGCTGAATTCCTAAAATATGCTTCTGAAATTCCCAAGTTTTACATGAATACAATCAACTTATCATCCCAGGACATATTAACACATCTTTGGGTATTCGGCTCTCTATCTCACATCTATACAGAGAAACTCAAAGTAGTTGGTACAACATCCAATCTCACAAGAAAAGAATGATTCCTGTTGTGCTTGAACATACAAGTAAGAAAATCCAGGAAAAATTAGCTTGGCAAAATCTCCCAAATTCTTGTTTACTCTTACATACGCTCGTTCTCATATCTGCAAATAGTTTAACAATTGCTATGATACTACAAACCAAGCTTATAAGAAAGACAATCATCCCCTTGTTTTCCATGTGTGCCTGATTCTCCAAGATCCTTTCCACCTTCAATCTGCAAATTGGAAGCATTTTATTAGAACAAGAATGGTATAAAAATCTAAAAAAGTATAGTTTAGAGGAGAAAAAAAATGGACAAAAAACAACCAGTTACAACGGCGAGGAACAAAAGCAACAACAATGTTTCATGCTTGTGTACAAGACTTGATGCATTAAGAGTATTTGGACAAATTTTTTTGTCATCAAGCCAGTAGCTTAGGGTCAGCAAGGGATCCCTAAAACAGATAAAGCCTAGCCTGCCAGACTTTGCTGGAAAATATATATATCGCCCTGAACTAGAACCTGAGATTTTATGTTTAGGCCAGCATATGCACCCCTGATGTTTAGCTCAGTTCAGCCTGGCATGTTAATCTTGGATCAGTATAGCTCGTTACATGGATTAATGGATCAGTAGCTTAGGAACAAAACTTTTATTTGTAGTTAAATTCCTTTTCATATGTTCTACAAAACTCCAAAACAAAGCATTGCCGCGAGTACTAGCCAAAGGAAATCTTTAAACAAAGCCCAAACACAAAATCAAATATACTTGGTAGTCATATTCCTCCAAATTCAGAACTGTCACCAATGGAACCATCTGGAACTTTAGAGACAGCTCAAACCCATACAAGTTCCTGCAGTTTTTCTTTTCTGAAGGCCGAAAGAAGATAAAGGAGAAAGAAATTAATTCCTCTCATCGAAAACTTTGCAAAGAGAACATTTGATATCCCATGCATTACTAATCCATAAAATCATACTGATCAAGTATCAGATTCTGAACTCACAATGTCTCCAACTGACCTATCTCCTCCACGGTAACTTCTACACATTACAATGCAAAGCATTTATTCCCAGCTATCATCAGAAACCATTTTGCACATGATCAGACCACCTCAATAGGTAATGAGTCACCATAATTTTTTCATTTAATATTTCTAATTAATATACTTTATAATACGAAAAGGAGTGGTTCATACTGTCACTAAATTGACAAGAAAAATTGTTGAAGAGAAGATGTATCTAGGTGTATCTAACTGTATCTAATAGGGTTCGATTTTATTTACTATTTGATTTTATTTCTTGATTTGTTTTTTCTTTTCTAGTACAGTGTATATTTTATTTCCTTTCTGAACAATGTACTAATTACAAACTTTATTGCTCGCTGGGTCTTCTTCATCATATACAGCCGGTGGACCACAAAGGAATAAAAGACAGACTCATTTGACTACTACACAACCAAGCTCAGAAACAAACTCAAAGGTAGGAGAGTTTAACAAGGAGGAGATTGAGAAACTAAGGAGCTTGTTAGGAACTCTAGAAAAACCATCAGGTACATGCTCTCTGGTGCAATCAGTTATGGTCGTCACTTCTCATAGATTACATGCCTCAGATACAACTTCTGCCAACTCTTGGGTCATTGACTCAAGAGCCACAGATCACATGAATAATCAATCACACCATTTCAGTACTTATACTACATGTTCTAGTAATAGAAAAATTGCAACAGGTACTAGCACATTGATCACCGTAGCTGGAATAGGAGATGTCAAACTTAGCCCCTCTCTTACTCTTAGAAATACTCTTCATGTTCCGAAATTATCTACCAATCTTTTATCCATTACTAAACTCATTCGAGATATGCAATGTAAAGTTTTGTGTCATTCTACTTCTTGTATTTTTCAGGACCAGAAATCGGGGAAAATGATTGGACTTGCTAAGGAAAAGGCAGGACACTACTATCTTGAGCCACATGGCAATCAAAATATTATAAAACATAATGGGTCTATGCCATGTCTTTCCACAAGCCCTTCAACAAATAAAGATCGGATTTGGCTTCACCATCTCCGTCTTGGTCACCCTTCCATTCTAGTCATTAAATTAATGTTTCCTTCTCTATTTCAAGGATTAAATGTTAGTAGTTGTCATTGTGATGTGTGTGAATTTGCCAAACATAGACGTGCTTTTTTTCCAATAAGTGATACAAGAATTTCTACTCCGTTCTATTTAATTCATTTTGATATATGAGAACCTTCTACTGTTTCTAATATCTCTGGTTCAAGATGTTTGTGTCATTCATAGATGATTGTTCTCGAGTTTAATGGATCTTCCGACTTAAGTTAAAATCTGACTCAAGTAACAGTTTTTTTTCACGTTTTCACAAAATGATTCAAAATCAGTTTAGTGTCAAAATCAAGAAGGTTTGATCTGACAATGCACGAGATTACTTTAATCAAGTGTCTATACCCCACAACAAAATGGAGTTGCTGCGAGAAAAAATGGTCACTTACTCAATTACACCCAAGCCTTCCTCTTCCAACATAATGTACCAAAAACCTTAGGGGGGCAAGCTGTTTTAACTACTACTCATCTCATTAATAGGATACCTTCTCGAGTCATAGGGTTTAAAATTCCATTAGAAATCCTCTCAGTTTTATCCTGATCTTCCAACCACTCAAATCTCAGTCCTCGAATTTTTGGGTGTACTTCATTTGTTCATATTCATAGTCCTAATCATGGGAAGTTGGATGCTAGGTCAATCAAGTGCATGTTCATAGGGTATTCTTCAACTCAAAAAGGGTATAAGTGCTATCATCCCCTAACCAAAAAAGTCTTTGTCTCCATTGATGTTACCTTTGTTGAAAATCAGTCCTATTACTCTTCTCCTTTTCTTCAGGGCTAAATCCTCTAAGTCTGTACCTAACCCATCCAGTGAAATATTAATTGATGACAAAGGTATGTCTGATAATATTCAACCATTACAAATGTACTCAAGATGGAAAAGTTCACAGCCTAAGCCGATGCAAGCACATCAATCTAACCCAACTTCTGAGAATGAGGTAACTCCTAGTCCCACTCCTCATATTGAACAATCAATTTCTGAATTATCAACTAAAGATCTTGACCTACCTATTGCTGTTAGAAAAGGAACCAGAAAATGTACCAAACATTCATGTTACCCAATAGCCAATTTTGTATCCTTTGATAAATTTTCTCCAACCCATAAGAGTTTCCTTGTGAGCCTAAACACTATCCCCATCCTCGAAACTTTGTCCGAGATATTATCCAATAAGAAGTGGAAGAGTGCAATAGGGGCGAAATGGAAGCACTAAAAAAAATAAGACATAGGAGTTAGTGGATCTGCCTAAGGGGAAGAATATAGTAGGTTGCAAATAGGTGTTCACTGTCAAGTATAGGGCCGATGGTTCTCTTGAGAGGTACAAAACTAAGTTGGTTGCTAAGGGATATACTCAAACTTATGAGGTAGATTATCAAGAGACTTTTGCTCCAGTTGCTAAGAGGAGCACAGTGAAAGTATTACTGTCATTGGCTACTAACTTTAATTGGGATCTACAACAATTTAATGTGAAGAATGTTTTTCTTCATGGTGATCTAGAAGAAGAGATTTATATAGAGGTTCCACCAGGACTCACAGAGAATCTAGAAGTCGGTAAGGTGCATAAGGTTTGTAAACTAAAAAAGCCATTATATAGTCTCAAACAGTCACCAAGAGCGTGATTTGGGAGATTTGCCAAAGTGATGTTAGCTAGTGGATACAAACAAAACCAAGGAGATTATACACTATTTATTAAGCACTCAGCGTCAGGGGGAGTTACAATTCTTTTAATGTACATTGATGATGTAGTGGTGACAAGAAATAATGACAGTGAGAAACATATTCTTAAACAAAAGTTAGTAGCTGTGTTTGAGATTAAAGTGCTGGGCAAGTTGAAATACTTCTTAGGAATTGAGGTGGCACACTCGAGGAATAGCATTTTTATCTCTCAACAGAAATATATGATATCGAGAAAACAGGAAAATTGGCATGTAAACATGTGGACAAAATAGTTGATCCAAGCCACAAGTTGAGTGAAGCTAGTGAAGATGCTATTGTTGATCGAGGAAGATATCAAAGGCTGGTAGGGAAGTTAATTTACCTTTCATTTACACAACTAGATATAACTTATGCAGTGAGTGTCATTAGTCAGTTTATGCACAATCCTAAAGAGTTATACTTACAGGCTGTATAACAAGTACTGCATTATTTGAAAGGCCACGCAGGAAAGGGAATTTTGTTTAAAAGAAACTCAGGGCTCGTACTTGAGGTTTTCACAGATGCAGATTATGCAAAATCAGTAGTGGATAGGGGATCTACTTCTAGGTATTGTGCTTTTCTTGAAGGTAATCTTGTGTTTTGGAAGAGTAAAAAACAGAATGTATTAGCTAGGTCAAGAGACTTTACTTTAACAATAAGTTAGCTATCAATATTGCTCATAACCCAGTTCAATATAACAAAACTAAACATATTAAGATAGATTGACACTTCATTAAAGAGAAATTGGATAGTGGCTTGATTTGTACATCCTATGTCTCCACAGGAGGTCAGCTAGCAGAAGTGTTTACTAAAGGGCTAAACAATACAGTGTTTCAGACAATGGTTTCCAAGCTGGAAATGGAAAGTATATATTCACCAGATTGAAGGGGAGTGTTGAAAAGAAGATGCATCTAGCTATATCTAGCTGTATCTAGTAAGGTTTGATTTTATTTACTATTTGCTTTTACTTCTTGATTTATTTTTCCTTTTCTAGTACAATATATATTTTATTTCCTTTCTGAACAATGTAACAATTCTACTTAAACAAACTTCTTTTTCTTATGAAATATAAGAAATATAGAGTATTTGAATTCTCTACAAAAATTTCAGCTCTTTGTAAGGCAATCCATAGAAAACAATAAAGCACCAAGAGTAGGCCATAAAGTGAAAATTATGATGCTGGGACAAGAAAGAGAAAAGGAGATAAATTACAAGAGAGAAAAAGAACATAAATATAGGAAAAAGTGGAAAGAAAAGAAATGTACATCATAATAATATTAAAATTGATCTGATATGAAGAACACATAAGTACCTATTCATACTGGCCAGAAAGAAACCTAGTCCAATTCAAAAATAAACTCTACTCAAAAAGAGGACCAAAAATGCAGAAGAAACTAAAAAAATCCAATTCAAACAAGTGACATTACTACATACCCCCCAAAAAAGAAAAAAATTCTACATTAAGTACGAAGCCTTCGGTTTTTAGTCCAGCACTAGTCTCCCCTGCTAAAAAACTTAAACTGCAGCAAGTCAAGTTTTAGGACTAATATATCAAGGGGACCCCTTCCGTCAAACAAAAACAAAATCTCTAAGAAATCATAAGAGACTCAAAGAATGCCTTAATGACGAAACAGTCTAATAGTCTGATTTAAAGACAAATCAAGTTAACACATATTTAATCCAATGGACGGGCAAACAACGTAGTAAAATACAATTAACAGCCACTGGTAACTGCATTAAATTCTAGTTTAAAAACAGTATTCTGTAGTTATGGTTTACTAGTCTCCAACAATATTACACTTACTTTTAGGATCTTGCGTACAAGACAGATCAACAACTGGGGAAAGTTTCACGTGAAGTTAGGTCAGCTTATGCTAGGTTATACCTGAAAAATGCATTTTCTCTCTTTAAAATATCCATTTGCAAGGAAACAAGCAATTGCCAGGACATTATATTTTGAACATCTTTTCCCTGCAATGACAACATTGAGTAAGTTATAAGAAAACAGATACTGATTAATAAAAAAACAAACGTAAACAATGCTGATATTGAAAATTCACGTACAATGACGTCCTTCCTATCACCAAGATTCATCAAATCTAAAGTCATCTTTTCTATAAGTGCATCCTTCTCTGCAATTTCTTTCTCGAGACATGTGAAAATGTGTCCATACCTCAAGTTCAACTCTTCCAGATATCTCTCCAGGACAGACAAATTCAAATCCAGTGATCGCACCTTTTGCATCAGTATCTTAAGAACAGAATCCCCTGGTACTCTTCCCACAGGATATTGCCGTGAATCCCCAACTTGGTCACCCGCATCCTTGACAGAAGAATCATATATTTTGTTAGAGTCATCTGAAGCAGATTCGATGTCCAGTTTCTTATCAAGATTTTCATGCAGAACATCAATTTGAGGTTGTGCCACATTTGAAGGAATTGTTTTTGGCTCTTCACTTGATGCCTCTGATGCAAAGAATTTATCCTGGACAGAGATCAAATCTTCTAGCATGTGCTCAACTGCATCGACTCCATATACTTGCACAGTATTCAGTGTACAGTAGAACTCTGAGCCATAGTGGCTAAGAAAATTTAATTTCAGATAACGTACAGACTTAGGCTCTTTAAGTGTGAACCTCTGAGATTGTTTTATATTTTTAGCAGTACAATTCCCAAGTGGCACCCATGAGTCAGTTGGATAAACCAAATTGCCAAGTAGCTCAAAATCCTTTAAGTTGGCGGAATGGTGCTCAAAATTTGCAATTTCAACAGTGCGTACCAAAGTTTCTTCAGAAAGTTCAATGATCACGAATTTCCCTACAGCTGAGCATGGATTGCGGAGATACTTGTCCATGTCCTTGCCCAAGATGTTAGGCGCCCCCTTGGCTTCCTTGTTGGCAGCCAAGACCTTAGCTCCCTTGGAGGCAGAAGCAAAATTATACTCCGCCCCACTAGGCTCTAGTCTGTGCATGATACTTCCAGCTTGATGAATTGCAGGCTTTCCCCTAGGATTAATTGCTTTATTTTTGAACTCATCGAAGCCTAGTGGGGCATCACGCAATAACCTATCACTCTTTGGTGTATCCTTCACAAACCTTTCATCCAAACTAAGATTGTCTGCCGCAGCTAGCTCTTTGACTTTTGTACCATGATTTTGATGTTCTCGCTTGTCACAGCAGCCAATGTCCCCGGTGTCAGCCTGTATGGAGTCTGAACTCCATTCAGCAGAATGAGGAGAGGGGTCTACGAACTGACACTTGGCTCCAGGAAGAAACCATTTGATCAGTGTTGGCTCAGCTTGTCGCCAACATGATTTATCATGGAGAGTCTTTGATTCTTAACAAACCCAAAAAAAATTTAAAAAAAAAATTCAAATAAAAAACTAATATAAGCAGAACGGCAGAAAGCTTCCTCTAATGGATTTGATTTACCTTGGTAGGCATGAGCGTGGGCAATGAACAAGAGGGGAAAACACCGTAAAAGAAGCGACACCGGCAGAAAAGCTTTGCTTTTTCTGGAACGAAGAAATCTCTGCATTTCTCATCACTGCGAATCCCCAATGTTTAATCTTTATCAAATATATATATGATCGTGGGAATGGAATCGGAACGAGAAAGAGAAATTTACCTCAAAGGCAACAGAAAGAAAATCAATCGATTCTTTTCCAAAAACTTTCTTTTTTTCGGCTACTGATTGGGTTAAGTTAATCATATTGGTGTTATTCTTTATTGGGTTAATCTCATTATTCTACTATAATCTAAAAATTAAAAAATTATTGAGTTAACATCTAAAATAATTATCTTTTAATTTTTTTCATAATTATTATATTATAGTTAACCAATAATTATTAAAAATATAAAAAATTAATTCAAAAAATTAAATTACAATACAATAATCCATATTTATTTAACTATCAAAAACTGAATAATGTTATTTGAACAAAATTAGTATATTCTTTTTCTTTTTAAACGTAGATGTATCCCATGCTTCATCACTACTTTTTATAACCAGGGTATAACCCATAGGGAATGTACACTGAGAAGATCCTAGCCTGATTCAAGAAACTTCTCAGCATGAGTTACAAGCTTGCAATTGTCACAAAGCTAAGGTTTTCTTCATATTACACTGCACTCCAACCAGCTCTCTTTTCCACACCGCGTTCCTTCATCATTCTCCTTATCCTTTCTGCCTCATCCCACTTGCCAACAGAGCTATACATGTTGGATATCACTATATAATAGCCATCATTATCAGGATCGGATTCAATTGCAAGCTTCGCCATCCTTATTCCCATCTCAATATCATCATGAAGTTTGCAAGCACTTAACAAAGCTCCCCACACTCCTCCATCAGGTCGGATTGGCATTGACAAAACTACAGCTTCAGCATCATGCAGGTTACCTGACCTGCCCAAAAGATCCATCATACAAGCATAGTGCTTCAAATTGGGTTTCACATCATAATGATGCATTCTACTAAACACATACTTCCCTTCTTCAACAAGGCCTGCATGAGTACAGGCTGAAAGAAGAGCAAGAAATGTTAGTGCATTTGGTTTAACATTTGAGTTTTCCATTTTGAGGAAAATCTCGAGTGCTAATTCTGCATCTCCATGAGTTCCATAACTTGAGATCATCACGTTCCAAGAAATTACGTCCCTTTCCTTCATAGAGTTGAACAATTCTCTTGACGTCTCAAGTTGTCCACATTTTGCATACATGTCAACCAATGCAGTAGCTAAAGGTAGATTCAGCTCAAACCCTCCTTCCTTTATATATTGATGAACTTTTTCACCTTTCTCCAGAGATGCAAGGTGAGAACAAGCTGAAACTACTGATACCAAAGTTGCCATATTAGGCTTCAAGTTCTCTGATACCATTAGATCAAACAAGGCAATAGCCTCAGCCGAACGTCCATTATGAGTAAATGCTGATATCAAAGTGTTCCATGTGACAATATCCTTTTGTGTCCTACAAAACAATCTCCTTGCAATGGTAAAATTACCACTCTTCCCATACATATCTATGAGTGAATTGATGACCAAGATGTTCTCATCCATATGATTCTTAGTTATGTAGCAATGAAGTGACCGGCCTAAATGGTTTGCTCCTAACTTGGAACAGGAAAAAAGAACAGAGACTAAGCTCTTTAAGTCAAATTTAATGCCTAGATTTTGCATCTCTCTAAATAATTGTATACACTTGGCTTCCATCCCTGTTTTACAACAGCCAATAACCATAGTGTTCCAGGACTCCTCGTTCCACTCATAGCCTGTTTCAAGAAACTTCTCAGCATGAGTTACAAGTCCAAACTTACAGTACATGGATAATAATGCATTATGGACCATTTGATCTAATACATAATTCCTTCTCAAAATTAATCCATGAAAGGCCTTTCCTTCACGGATACAAATAGAATTCCCAAAACCCAAAAGCATGCAGTTGATAACAATTCCATCCGGATTCATTCCACCCACCTGCATTTCCCAAAACATACTCAAGCATTCTTTCATGAAGCCATATCTTGCAAATACACCAATAATTGATGTCCATGAGAAAATATCTTTTTCAACCACTTCAAAAAATGAAAAAGAAGCTTCTTTGATATCCCCACACTTAGAATACATCCCAAAAACCGAAGACTGAACAACTTGGCAACTCCCAAGTCCAGTTTTCACTACAAAACCATGCAAACACCTTCCTTCACTCAAAGCAGCCAAATTCCCACAAGCTTGGAACCCACCGTCAATGGTTCTAAAATTTGGCTTTTCACCATCTCCACCACTCCTAATCATGTCAAAAACACACTCCAAACCCTTCTCACTCTCCCCATTCTGGACATACCCAATAGCAAGTGCAGTCCAGGCCACCACATCTCTCAACGTAATATCACCAAACACAGCGTATGCATCCCCCATATAACCACACTTGGCATACATGTACACAAAACTAGAACCAACAGCGGAGTTGTTCTGGAAAAGGCCGCATTTTGAAGCCAACCCATGAATATATCTCCCATAGCGTAGCGAATTCAGCTCGGCACAGGCGGAGACAACCATTGGAATAGTAAAATCATTAACCGGAGTAGCAGATAATCGCATAGCGAGAAAAAAACGTAAAGCTTGGCGGAAAAGAGCATTGGAGAAGTGGGATTTGATGATGGAGTTCCAAAGAAAGGTGTCTTTGGTAGGAAGTGAATTAAAGAGATGAATAGCGTAATGGGGTTTGTTGAAAGAAGCATAGAGAGAAATAAGTTTAGAGGCAACAAAAATGTTGTTGGAGTTGGCAGTGGTGATTACAAGAGCGTGGTATTGGAGAAGAGAAGGGAGGGTTTGTAATCTTGGGAGACGAGAGTTAAGGACCTTAAGGTAGTCGATGCAAGAAGAAGAGGAAAACTCAAAACTTTTCAAGATACGGAGGTGGGTAGAAATGGGTTTCAGTTTAAGCATCACAAAAGCAAAAGCCAAATGCAAAGATTAATCAGACCACGACTGGGACTTCACTTGGCTTAAGAGAGAAAGGGTTGGTATTTTTAGGTTACCTGGCAAATGGGAAACCCCTGCGGAGACTTTTCTACACGTGAGTGAGTCAACATCGATAAATCAATCAATCAGGCTAAATTAAGCTTTATATTTCAACATAATTACTGATCACCACTGATCAATTGCCATCCTGGCTGGCTGGCTGGCTGGCAGTCAGTGGAAACAATCATTATTACCACTCACCCCTTCCTCCAGTTAAGCTGAGTGTCCACGTAAGTATAAAGTCCCCGTCACCATCCATCCATCTTACCTGTCTAACACAGACTTGTCTTCTATTTCAATTGCTTGCTTCACCTTTAATATTAGATGCTCCAACATATTTGAATACTTGGCATCGCATGCGTACATATACATTTGGTAAAGTTCAGTATGGGTTGGCATGGCGTTGGCAGCAGCTACCAGCAGCTAAAGCAAATCTGTCTCCTTTGAACGTCAGACCATCAAAAGTCCTGATACTCGGAGAGAGATTCTTCACTCTTGCAGCTTTTGGCGATCAGCACCGTTATACTTAGGGGTGGGCATGAGTAAGATCGAGTCAGATTTGATCCAATCTGATAAAAATTAAGAGAAATAAATCTGAAGTCAGATTTTGAAAAAAAAGACCAATCAAATTCGGGTCAGATTTATCTGGTTAGGAGTTTTTGTTTTAAGCCATTCTGATCGAGTTTGGGTTAGGGTCGGGTCGGATTTATAAATGAATAAATAAATAATTTTACAAAATAAACTTAAAATAAATTGTGACTAAGTTGTAAAAGTGGAGGGTAGCTCTGTGTGGAGGGTTCGAATCATGTCACTTTAGGTTTTATTAAATGTTTAAATTTATATTATACGATAAATTATGGAATATCATTCCAAATAATTTTTTGGAATTTCTTCATCGGGTTGGGTCGGATTTTCAGGTTTGACATAAAATCTGAAATTGGGTTTTCAAAAATTTTGACCCAAAAAAAACCCGACAGATCGAATATAAATGTCCACCCCTAACTATAATAAAACATGTGATGCTTATATATGAAAAATACTTCTGTAAATAAAAGACATTTTCTATTTATTTTTAAATCTAATTTAATAAATGTATATGATACCGACAACCAACGCTGGCTGCGGCTGGATGCCATTACTTATTCTATAATTCTACTTTTGTTTGTTATAGAGTCCTACAAGAATCTCTACAAAATGAAAACGATGTTGTACTTCAACAAAACATTTATATCATATTCCACTTACACCTCCTGCTTCTGCTGTGTAAAGCATTAAATCTCATCCGCAATCATATGCATACATTACTACCAAGTCATCAAAACATTTACATGTATACATACAATACATACAATACGTACTATTGTTTAATATCTAGTAGTAGTTTAATTTCGGAGAATGGAAAATAGTAGTTTAGTATATAATTAATTAAACCATCAGTCTAATTGTGGGCATTTGCAGTAGCAGGATTGACTGACATAATAATA
>JANKKB010001995.1:1046-12076 GCA_026225775.1 Bursera palmeri
CGAGTCGTACATTTCCTCAATTAACTAATATTTCCATAGACCCAAAGGAAGAAGGGAGCTTTTCTTGGAACTTTGAAAATGACGTACAAACAACGACCTTGACTCACCAACAAAAAGTATATAAAGCATAAGATTTCGGTGTGGGGACCAAACTTGGGAGTCAAAAGTTGGTGGGTGTGGAAGGTCTAGTGGGGACGGATGTAGACGCACGCCGAGCCGAAGCTATCCTCCAAATGCAGATTGTGCCAAATTTATATCTATCTATCTATCTATCTATCTATCTATCTATATATAGGCAAGTGGCTTTAGTGTTTCCTTTGTAGAAATATGGTGAAAGTTACTCATCTCCATGTCACTAGCAATGAGTAAAACCAATTACAAATAAATTGNCTCATTTCAATTTACTCAAATTTCATTACATTGTCCCCCCATCACATTGTACATATTATTGTGATACCCTTCACCTACGATTAAATTAATTTTATGGTTTCATGATTACCTTTTTCAATTTACCTCCAAAAATTAATGTTTCCCCCTAAATATAATCGAAAATTATTCATAAAGATATCACATACCTTTTTGTAATGAAATTATTTCACCGCAAAAAAGTAACAATATTATTATCCATTTTTTTGNAGTCACAAAATAGTATTTTTCGTTACTAAAAATTCGACACATAAACAAAAAAAGAACAAATCTTTAGTATTGAAATAATTTTTATTGTCTAAATATATAGTTTCACAACGAAAATTTTCGTCGCTAATTGCGACTCACCCAGCCAACACTGGTCATACTTCTTTTCCCAATGATTTTATATTTTCGTTGTTGAATGTACTTTTTCGCAACGAAACATCATTTCGTTGTCATGATTTTCGTTTTCGAAATTCATTTTTTTTGTAGTATAGCTTTTTGTTACTGGATCGTGATTTAAAAAAAAAAAAATCAACAACACAATGATTTACCGTTAATATAATATTTCTTATAACTTATCTAAGGACAACTAATAAAATAGGAAATTCTAAAACTTTTTACATGGGATAATTCTCTCATACTTTAGCTTTACTATTCCACAAAATATTGCATAGGCAATGGGTCGACAAGGGGAGTTAGATTCTTACTCAACCCCACAATAGAAAGAAAAAAAAAACACTTGAATCAATTATTGCTACATAATTAAAAATTGATGCTACAAAAGTCAACATGATACAGGTTATCCCTTGACATATCAAATATTTAATTTCCTAGTCTCCAGGAAATTCTTCCTCTTAGGCTCACAGGATGAGATGTACTCAAGAAAACTACCAAAATCTGTGTCCATGTAGCGCCTTGGATTTGCTTTATCGATGAGTGTAGGCCATGGCCTAACCAGGGACTCGAAAGGAAGAGAATGCAAAGAAGCCACAGAAATGCGAGACTTAGCGGAATTGACAAGAACTCTATGTAACACACTTTTGTATCTTCCATTGCTGAATATCTAAAACAAATTAATTAAGCAAAGTTAAATTATACACTATTATCATATATATATATATGTGAAGCTGATGAAATTTTTTTTTTCTAAGTTCTTTCATGGCAATATTATTACATTGTTTGGATTAAATTACCCACCTCAAGATGATCACCAACGTTGACAACAAATGAATTGGGTATAGGGTCAACTGTGACCCATTGTTGCTTATGTTGAACTTGCAGACCTTCAACCTCATCTTGGAGAAGGAGAGTGAGGAAACCATAGTCAGAATGTGGTGGCATTCCTAGGGTTAGATCAGGTTGAGGGCAAGGTGGGTAGTAATTCACTACCATTAGCTGGCTCCCATCTTCGAATTGCTTTGTAATTGCATCACCTTCTGCTGTCTCATTCAAGGTGGCTCCCCACAGTCCCAAGCTCTCTAGGATGGCATCCACTATCATTAAGAACAAGTATTTGGTTTCTTTTGCGTAGGTAGCCGCCAATCTCCTGTTTGAGAATAATGAAATCATTTCATAAATTAAAGCATGAATAGATTAGCATATATATATATATATATTGCAGCTGATAGTAAAGATAGACAATTAATAAGTAGAAAAATGATTCAAAATCATCAACAAGGTAAANCGATTTGTTTGTGTGTTGATATTGACATTGGACTAAACCCACTACAGGCATTTCTAGCTAAATCATATTGTGTAAGCAAATAATGTATTAAAAAAATAAAGTATACGGAGAAAGCTAGAAGATGGTGATGATGATGATGAAATTGCGTAGTTAAGGTGAAGTGGTCTTGTTACCTCCAGTCAAGGGGAGAAGAAGGCCAGTGAGGAAGGACATCTGAAATAGGATTGCACATTAGCTTCAAGAAGTCTCTCCAGCAGAATACACTATCCTTGTTCTGGTTAAAGCTGGTTCCATAACGAACTGTTGCTTTCATATCAGATGACATGTACTTGGATCTTTCCTCAAATGGGAGTGCAAAGAACCTTGCACTTACATCAATCATATTGCTGATAACATCGCTAGGGATACCATGATTAACCACCTGTATTCACGCATTCATACAGAGATCAACAAATCCTTCATATATGTGTGTGTGTATATATATATATATATATATATATNATATATATATATATATATATATATACACACATACATACTCAAAGCTCACAATTGATAATAAGCTTCTACCTGAAAAAACCCATATTCCTCACAAGCATTAGATAGGGACTTGAGGACTTGGGAGCGGTTTGAGCCTCGCAATTCAGAGAAATCAATGATAGGCAACCTAAGATTAGGCACGCCAACATTTAGCTGAACTCCTAATTTATCTGAATTGGGTCGATCAGAATCGGGTAATATATATCTTCTAGGGACTTTGCTTACGCCAGTTTCATAAAGATGCTTCACTCCTTTCTGGTACTGGCTTTCCAGCTCATGATCATCATCTTTTGTCTTGGCGATCTCCTCACTTGTAATTGCCATTGCAGGAGACATTTATATAAAAGTATATATAAACAACCTGTGCAGCTGCAACACAAACACATAATTATAATAAGACTTTTATAGATCAGTAATATATGTATTACTAGTAGTACTTAATTTTTTGGGTGCACGCAAGTGACTGCAGAGACAGAGATTTAGCTAGTTTGAAGTCTACCTTCTCCTGCTGAAGAGTTTTGAAGGGATAAGCAAGAATGTATACGTAGTGAGAATATACGAAGAAAGGCAGATTTGGTTCTGTATTTATAGGAAAATATATCAAAGGGCTGAACAGAAACTGTTGCTAGTTTTCGAAAAAACCAGTTTTGGGGTTTCTGAATCCCAAAGAAAAGTTCTAAAAACGAAACCGTTGACAAGTCTCCAGTCATAGGACGAGTGGTAGGGCCATGAAAGCTATCTGTTCATACCACTAGAAAAAATCTTTAAACTGTAAATTGTAATATAATTTGTCTTCTTGTCTAACTGGGTCTCCTACCGTTGATGGTTAAGCAAGCAAGCTATATAGCTCTAGCTTCTTCTCTCTTTCTGATCTAAGTTCATATTCAATTAATATGAACAGTATCATCACATGGCTGACTTTTTGTTATATATTCATCTAATTCTAAGTAGGTCCCTCTCTTGTCTTGGTGGTTATGATTTTGAACTTTTTTTTGTTTATTTGCTATTTTCATTTCTTAGAAATTTGATAAATGATGAGGTTTTGTTTATACAATACTCTAAATATCTGGTTGATCAGGATAAACTTCATTCACTAATTTACGATTCACGCCAAATTTGACCAGCTAGATCTTGAGTATATCTTTCTATTTCACGTGTGAAGAAAAATCTGGACGAAGCTGAAGATTCTTTGTATGGACTTGAATGATCTAGATTGAAATATTTAATTATAATAATTGGATAGCAAGGCCATACCATAATCTGTATGTAAAATATGAATTAATCCTGATCTGTAAAACTCATTTATCGATGACTTTATCTGGTGATGTAGTGTTGGAGAGGTTACGTAGAACAATCTCTCAAAAATCTTAGGCAAGAATCCATGGCCATCATAATCTTAAGGATTTGTCGGTTTATTTTTACTATCTTTTCAAAGGTTAAGTAACTTATATGGTAATTACACTCACTAATACCAAAACTTGATTTTCAAATAAAGTAACCAATTCTAATTGCTATAATCTATCTAACCTTCAAACCAATTAAAACGTTAATTGATTCATGAGGAATTCGAGTCGTCCTATATATTATTTTTACAAATTTTTTTCATCATTTTAACAAAGAAAGCCGAATATAAGGACAGTTGTCTCTTGTGTGTATGAGCTACGCCAACATTAACGCGCCATATTTCAAAAAAGCCAAAGCAAAGACGACGATTTAGAAACTTACAACTGAACAATTCTAAAAAATGCCTGCAATTTGCAATATTTTGTTGGCAGTGGTATAATTTCTTATTAATTTATATTGACCTGCAATATAAATCTTGTTAGTTATTGGTTCTGTGATTCAAGCATGATTCATTCGATTGGTTATGAACATATATCCGGATTTTCAAGAATTTTAGATTACTTTCTAGTTTGCGACTACGTAGTATCAACCGACCAACCAATAAGGCCTTCATTTACATGTAGATTTTGGCCAAGAAAATAAAATTACTAAAAAATAAACTTGACCAACTTCTTCATATATATATATATATATGTGTGTGTGTATATGTATGTATGTATGCATGCATGTTTGGTGACAATATAAGATGATGCTAGCTAGCTAACTACCATTTGTGAATGCTTTAACTTCCCTTCTCGATATACACCAAAAAATAAATTCATGTCGTAAGCAGTCATTAATTTCTATTTAAATTGTTAATTTGAAAGATTTTCAATTTCTTTGATTTTTATACCAAACTATTTTTAACAGTTTGTTAATATTCAAACAATTATATGGTAATTAGCTAAGAACAATGGACAATCAGAAATTTGAGATTTTGCATTTATACTCTCGTATGATAGAAAATTTGGATGATCAACCATCCAACAAAATTAAAAATATCCGAACCTCGCGAGTAAATTTCAAATCCCTTGATTTCGGATCGAGAAAAATTGGTAAAATCAAGCTGATTTTCAACATTAAAGGCATGGTGAACCAACAATATGGAAATATTAAAAGCAAAAAACTAGACGGACCCCTACTTTGCATACATACACAAATTGAAGTCATAAAAAGTCCCTAGATAGAGTTGTTATGTGGCAAGAAACGGGCTTAGTCAAAACACAAACAGCAACAATGAAGTATATTCTAAATGCTAAACGCTAGCTAGCTACTACCTAAAAGGGTACTGCCACTACTGTTGGCATTTTCAGCTAATTAATTAAACCTAGCTATTCTTTAATGGCTGCAGCTTCATCTCCCTCTTCCATTTTATTGTAACGTGCATACATATCAATACCATTAGTAATTCATATTCATAACCAAGTACGGAGAATAAATAAACACAAAAAACTAAGATAAAAAAAGTTGATTATGACTGTTTTTACATGTGAAGAGGGTGAGCTTGTAATGGCGTATCCATGCATTACAGCTGTGTTGACCTCAAAACCAGTTGCTGTACTTGTGCACAATTATTATTGTAAACGTGCGTTTCATATTATTATATATCATACAATTAGGTATCTATCGCGAGGATGGGAAATTTACTCTAAACCCTTAGATAAATTTCGAAAAAATATTTTATTCCAGATTTTTACTAAACTGACACTTATCCTCTAACAATTATCACTGTTTTCTCTAAAATTAATATTTACCTTCAAAAATCTGATGGGCTAAGTGTTTTCTTGAAATTTATCTAGAAGGTTATTGTCATTTCCCCGTTTTTAATGCTTCAATTTGTTTTAAATTGTTAGATCTAGGTGGACATTGAATATCTTAACATGAAAGGCTGTTTTTAATGCTGGATCTGTGTACGTAATCTGTTTATGCAAGACTGGAGGAGACCCCAGATAGAAAAGCCAAAATTTGAGTATCAATTGTAATATATATAATTATACATACTAATTGGTTGGTAAATAAGATGCTAAAAGAGTGTACGTATGTGTTTGGAAGTGTTATTTGACACTATTTTTTTAAAGTATTTTTAAAAAGTCAAAAACTCTTTTTGTACTTTCTTGCAAAAGCATTTCAAGTTTCTTTGTCTCTCAAAAAAAACAAAAAAAAAACAAAAAAAAAAAAGCTTAAAAGTTGTGCAAAATAAATATGAAATACTTTTGGTATTTCCAAAATAGTGTTTTTGTTACAATTAAATAATTGTACATCTTAAAATAACATTGAGTTGAGTACATTCTAAACAAGAAACTTTGCTTAAAAGCTTTTTTGATGTTAGAATTGTAATGATTTATATATACAGAAGGTCTTCGATGAGTCCTTCAAAATGGCATGTTCAATAGAAAGATCTTTAGTAAAACTATTTTGACTCCAAAGAGAGTAAATTCTTCAAAAAATATTCCCAAATACATATTTTCGTTATGCAAGTTGTTGATGGTCCAACGGGTCTTTGTTGCCTAACTGGTTCCATGAACATGAAGAATAAATAAAGCTCCTTTGAGCCTTATAGGTCACAAGGGCCAGAAGGTCCTTTGTGTAAACTAATATTAATTCCTTCCTGTGAAGCATGAGTGACCCATAACTCTCAGTACAAGTCAGTCAACCCTACCAAAAGCGACTCATGGCTATGGCTATTAAAGTGATGTCTCTAGCAAGCTATCTTGACTCTGAATGTGTACAGTGTAGCTCCCTGTGTGGTTAGGGTTGTGCCAAGCTGGTCCAAATCTTATACAGCTTTCTTCTCTCGTGTTATCTTCATTTGTCGTTTGTTCTTCATTCGTTGCATGGTTTGGATCCACGTCAACTCTTCAATATTGTATGTCTTTGTACATGTAATTCTCATTATTTTATGTCTTTTCCAAGTGCACATCCCACCCGTCACCCTTATTTTAGTTAGCTTATTTATATAAAATTAGTTAAATTATCTAATTGGTTACACAATCAATATTTAATAACCGTTGAATTAACATCTTCAAAATTACACATAATATAATTAATCTAACAATTATTAGATTAAAAAAATCATCGACTTTATACAGAAATTCTTTTATATATCTTATGTTTATCCCTTTTTTTTTTAGCTCTCTCTTTGGTTTTGGTTGACTTGTTTGTTTACTTTCATCGTTCTCAAGCAAGATACAGAGAAGTGATATGATTTCAACGTGAAGGCAGACTTTGTGAAATCTTATATAAAATACGACAGAATATGACCCGATGTTGATTGTTACGTAGACCAAAAATTTAAAAGGATTTATTATTATATTGATAGAACTATATATATATTTATACGTAGAATTGTAGCCAGTAGTAGTGATCGATAAATTGACCTTGTCTCATCTCAGGGGTTACAGTCATTTTATATCCTACAAGTACAAGATCAATATATAAATTAAGACTCAAATTTTATTCAGCAACTTGTCAATTACTTTCAAATTTCTGAGCTGGGTAACTTTAAAAAAGAAAAAGAAGGAGAAAGAAAGAAAATTATATGATATCATGGTGCATGTACTGATATACTAGCTTGAATTCTTTGATAAGGTTAGAAGTTTTTGAATAAAAAATTAGGTAATCGTCGCTAAATAATTTATAACTAATCGACATGGATATACATACTATCATATAGGCAATAGAAAGAACAATATTAATTTTGGAAATTCTATTGTTTCACTTTCATATACTTTCGAGTTTCTTGTGATAGCTTTTCGTGGAGTCAGAGTACTTAACCGTACAAAATTTTAAATATCTAATGGTCATTGTAATTTAGGGAATAATGTTATATTATATTCAATTTAGATTCGATTCTTTACAAAGATTAAAACCAACGATCAAACAAAAATGTTAAGTGTAAGGTTATAAATATTAATGTGGAAGGGCACCTCTTTAATCAACTAGAACCATACAATATTAAACAGATATTAACAGGGCTAGTGTAATTATGCAATGGTTATGTGATAAATCAGAATAATTTTGGTTAACTAATGTCAAATATTATGTAACATATTTAAGAATAGATTCATTGGTTAGTGATCACTATTCTGTTAAATTAGTCATTTACCTGAATCTAGTATTGTGACTACTGACAAATATAACCGCGATTATAATATGTACCTATAACACATGAAAAGTTCGCCACTCGTAATATAAGAGTTGGCCTATTAAACATACACTTGGTTTTCATGGAGCAAAAGATAGTATAGTTTTTGTCTCTTTTGAGATCTTGGTAGCGTAAAGCTTGATATTATGGCCTTAATTACATTGTATGATCAGTCTAGATCTAGTACAAATTTATATTTATATGCATGTATACATTATGAATAAATGTTAGATGCTACTTTGTTTATGCTTTAAAATTTCTAAATGAAGTATATATGAAGTGGACAATAGATCCGAGTCGTGGACAAGGAGATTCAAGGGTACATGTGCCTTAGAAATTAATCATAAAGGAAGAGACATTTTGGGTCGAAAAAGCTCTCCATTATTGGCTGTTCTAATTACTTCTCTTTGTAAGGGACAAAATTCTCGGAAATGAAGGTGAGTAAATGTAAAATCAAACCAAATCAACTTTATTAGTTCTATACCTTCAAAAGCTTCACTCCTTACATTCTCAAGTTAATCTTCCTTCTAGTAATTTTAACGATTCTCTAATCCTTTCATTGATTTTAGTAGTTCGGAGTACATTCTTGGATAAGGAAATATAAGGGCAAATTTCCCAAACCCATTTTAAGGGGGGGTCTTTAAAAAATAACCATGGTCCTTGTTTTCTTTAATTTTTTTATACATTTCAAGCTTTATGACCATTATACCCCTCCATATATAATATATAAACACATCCCCCACTCTGACACTTTTCAATCAGATGGTTAGCAAAAAATTCATCAGACAATTATTTTGGCTAGCTGGACAGTCATTTCAACTCGCTAGAGTCATTTTAGCTCATCGGATAGTCATTTTGATTCGTCAAACAGCCATTTCGGCTAGCCAGACAATCATTTTAGCTCGTTGGACACTTATTGGATATTTATTTTAGCTCGTCGGATAGTCATTTTAGCTTACAAGACAATTATTTTGGCTCATCGAGCAATCAGTTTGACTTATTGAACTGTCATTTTAACTCATTAGATAATCATTTTGGCTCATCGAATAGTTGTTTTTATCGTTAGACAATTATTTTGACTCATCAGACTGTTATTTTACTCTCTGGACTGTCATTTTACTCGTCGGACCGTCATTTTGACTTGACAGACAGTCATTTTGGGTCGTTAGACTGTTATTTGACTCATCGGAACATCATTTTAATTTGTCGGAATGTCATTTTGACTTATCGGATATTCATTTTTATTTGTTGGAGTATAATTGTCATTTACCTGATTTTGATTAGATAAATCAAAGAAAATCAAGATGTTGGTTAATTTTAAAGACCCCCCCTTAAATTTGGTTATTTTGGTAAATTCCCCAAATATAAGCTCTTCTAGCTTCCGAGGCCTCTTGGCTAATATTTCGATAATAATTAAAATCAATATTAACACTTAACAGTCATCTCGTTTGCTACTTGTTTAATGTTCAATAATGCTACTATTCTAGTTTACGGATCAATGAAAATCACTTCAACAATAACTCTTAACTTTTCTGTCTCTCTTTTGAAAAAACTAACAAGTATTGGACAGATTTTCTGTCTCATTGATTGTCCATACTTGTATTCAAGTAATTGGGCGTTAGGTACCAAGCAAAGAATTGGTTGTTAAATTAATTATCATTTAATACATTCAACAAGCCCGCTGTCTCCTACTTGAATTAATGATTAATTCTTTTAAATATATATAATTTTACGGTATCAATATATCAATATTTTATGGGGCTGATCGTCAAACTAAACTAATGAAAGCAACTCTTTGTTTTCTTTCCTTCACATTCTTCTAGGATTAATCATATTATTATTCGCAGTTTAATTCCTTACCAGTTTGGTTGTTTCTACAATTCAAATTATATATATTCACTAATGCAATAGTACCTCAAGTGCTTCCAAACAGAGCACAAATGCATTTGGTAGAATATATAATATATTTTACAGGAATTAATTGTCTTTTTTCCAACGATTGAGTTGTCTTTTGGTCGGATCAATTTGTTTTTGTCTACAAAGCATGTTTGCTGTTTGACCAATGTTAAACGTAAATATGTTAAGCTAGCTAGCATACGCAACATATTCTAGTTTCTAAGTATTCTTTTAACAATTTTACTTTAATCTTTGGTGTCCACTTCTACTTTGCTCTTTTTGCATGCCTCTACAACTTCTAGTTTCAACTTTAGGCTACCCAATATTGGAAAAGAAAGAAAATAAGGATAACAAATATTAAATAGTTGGATTCCATTTCCCAATATCATAGAGGATAGATGTTAGACCCTTAATACTTGCGACATACCAAGGCCAAAATGGGGCAGTGACGGGTGAGTGCTTAGCAAGGTTGGCAGCATTGTGTGTGGCTTAAGAAGACATTTATGGGCGCGGTTAGGTGCAACACAGTGTAAATGTTAGCATAGAGGAATGTGCAGCACAATTTGAAGTACATGCGCACAGGTAGTGCGGCGTAGTGTGAACCTAGCACGGAACATGAGTGCGTCACAGCAAAGGATCATATACATTGGGGCAACATGGCATGCAATATTAGCGCAAACACGCGGCAAGCTATGACGCTTGCAAGGGGTAAGTGGGCGGAAAGATGGAGTGCAACAGTGCAACAACATGGCACATAACTGTCATCAAATGATGCTTAATAATAGTGCTAGTGGGCATTGAACGTGGTTATATTCAAGAGATATGGTTTCTATTTTGAGGGACTTAGCAGGTTTGTTACTGGGTCTGAGATAGTGATGCAGGGGGATAGTGATCCTCTCTTAAAGAGTAGTAAGTGGCAACACATCTTTGGAGCTACACCTCCCCACTAAATGGGTTGCTCGATGGGTGCAA
>JANKKB010001999.1:0-10177 GCA_026225775.1 Bursera palmeri
TACGATACTTGGACTCACCGAGGACTATAATTAAGACTACCTACACTTGGGTAACACTTTCTAAGATGTAGCAACACTCAAAAGGGCCTTTGCACCACTTCATATATGAATAAAGCACATTTTTCTCGAGAAAATACAATGTATAGCCTCTCAAAACCAATTCTTGGGAAGCAATTTTGTGTTGTAGACCATATTTGTGTCACTAAGTAAACCAAATGAACTGATATTTAACTATTCCAATAAATAACTAAAAAAATAAAGGGGAAAATAGCTAAAATGTTTTCCAAATTTCAATTTGAAAGATCCAAGCCATAAAAAAAACAGAAGAGCAAAGATTCAAACCCTTGGTATGAATAACTTATAAGACAGATTAGCAATCCAATGTTGATGAAGAGTTAAATATGATACCTATTACATCTAAATAATTTGATGGTGAACACATTCCCTCATCCTTCAAAATGGATTCTACATAGCTTTTTAGACGATTCAGAAAACTGACATAACATATCGGTGCTTCTTCCCCAAATTCTAATTGTATTCTTTGTTCTCTAGCCACTCTCTTCTTTACTCCTAGGCCCACAATCTCAAACTTATCATTTTAAAAGAAATGAGAGAAAGCAAAAAGAAAGGAGACACAGAGAGAGAGAGAATACTTTTGTTCCTGATACATCTGAATTACTAAAGAAGTACAAAAAAAAGCATCAGTTGGTCAAACTAAAACTGCTAGAAGGACTAGCCAGTAAAAGGAGAAAAAATTAATGTAACATCACTTAAGGTGGCAAAAGGTGTGAAAATTATGACAATCAATTAGAGTTAGGAAATGACTTTGCTGTAAAATCTTAGTTATATCCTATTTACCATTTTAGGTAAGAAAAATGAATCCTAGTTAGATCTTATTAACAAATAAAAGAATACTTTAATTAAATATTTAATTAAGAAAATAATTGTTCAACTAGGAAAGGGAAATATAAAAGGATTATGATTCCTATATAATAAAGGAATATGATATTGCTTAGGAAAGCAATAGAAGAGAGCATAGGAATACTATATAAAAAGAGCCTAGTTCTCTAGTTAAAGGTAATCATATTTTATGAGAGTTGAGAGGTTTCCCATAGCAATCTAGTTGAGGGAAATATAGAAGAGAGATTAAATCAGTCCTTCAGGGATTATTCTAGTGAATTAGAATTAAGAGATCAGTTTGTTCTCGATGGATCTTTATAATCTTCTTTTGGGTTTTTTCTTATAAACATTATTTGTCATTGTCCCGTGGACGTAGGCATATTACCAAACCATGTAAAATTTGTGTCTTGCGATTACTGTTGTGATTGATTACTCTTTAACTTGCAATTATCAATTTTGATAGTTGTTTCGATTGTTTGTACGTTATACTTAGTGTTTTATAGATTAAATTACTCAAAGTTTACTTTTTCGGTATCAACCCAAGATTTTTTTAACAAGTGGTATTAGAGCTCGTTCCCGATCTGATACTTTTCATGACGGTTATTGTTTACCATCACTTTTCACAGTTACAGTTCACAGTATAGTTCACCATTACTATTCATGATTACTATTTATTAAAACTATTCATCGAAACGGTATGACTAAAAAGAATAGCAATCACTATGTAAAGGTCTATGGTTTCAATTTAATGGAAGAAACAATTTTAGTAGATAGCAGATTGTGGTAATGGATATCTTGATCAATACTGATCTGGTAAATGCGGTAGATGGGGAACCAGTATTGATTTCACCTGATTGTGATTCAGCAAAGTTCATGAAGATGGATAGAAATATTTGTACTCTTATTCGTTTGTGTTTGTTTGTGTTTTGATGTTGTAGTTGTACATAATTACTGTGATGAAACGACTGCGAAGTCTATTTGGGACAAGTCGGAGAAGACTTATATAAAAAATGATCTGATGAGTTTATTTTACCTTCAAAAAAGAACTTCATGTTCAAAATTGAACCAAATAAACTCATGACTGATAATGTTACTGAATTGAATACTTGTTTCTATAATACAAAGATTTAGAAGCTTCTTAGGATGATAATATCAAATCTCTGTTATTTTTTACTTCATTATTACCTGACTGGGAGGTATTAGTTGATACATTGGTAAAAAATAAGATTAAGAAGTTAGTCTATGATGATATTGTTGCTACCGTTCTTATGAAGGCTGTACACAAGAAAGATATAATTGATGATACAGAAGCACATGGGCTTATGATTAGTTGTTGGAATTGTTGCTCCGTTCTTACGAAGGTTGTACACAAGAAAGATATAACTGATGATGTAGAAGCACATGGGCTTATGTTCAGTTATCGAAATTAAGATAATACAAGTAATGGGGATAAACAATTTAGTTAGAAGAAAAATAGAGGTCGCTCACAATATTGTATGAGAGATATGTTTAAAGTTAAGAGTTATAGTTGTCACAAGAAGGGTCACTATAAATATAATTATCTGAATACAAAGGATAAGGGTGTCATAGAAAAGAGAATTGGCGAGAAAAATTTGGTTGAGTCTACTTCGGGTAGAGTTAATAGTGATATTGATGCTATTGTTATAGGGGACTTAACAGAGACGTTGATGGCTAATATTGATGATTATTTGTATGAGGGATGAGTGCTTGATACCGAGCATCTTATCATTTATGTCCAATTAGAGAATGGTTTACCACATATCATGAGGTAAAAAGTAGATCAGTTCTTATGGGGATTCAAGAACATGTAAGATAATGGGTGTTGGTACTGTTCGATTCTGGTTAGTAGATAAGGCAACTAGATAGCTTGCTGAGGTTTGTCATGTGCTGGCTCTTTATAAATGGTTGATTTCTCTTAGGGTATTTGAGGCTCAAGGTTTTAGGTTTGTAGGTGAATATGGTCATTGTTGTGTATACAACAGTGGTGTTAAAAATACTAACTTGTATTTTCTTAGAAGAGATACAGTTAAAGGTGGAGCTATGGTCTTAGAGGTTCTAGATAAGAAGAGTATACCCAAACTCAGTTATGACATATGCGTTTAGTGCATATAGGTGAGCAAGGGTTGAAGACTTTGAGTGAGCGAGGCTTGCTTCGCGATGAGCAGTAGGGGAAGTTAGATTTCTGTGAGCATTATATCCTAGGGAAGCAAACTTAGGTGAACTTTGATATAGCTAAGCATACGACTACAGGTATAGTTAACTACATCCATACGGATATGTGGGAGCCTTCTAGGGTGGTTTCCAAAGGAGGTTCCAGGTGGTTTGTCAGTTTTATTGATGACTTCAGCTGATAAGTATGGATTTATACCATAAAAAAAAAAAGAATGAAGTCACCAACATCTTTAAACAATAGAAGGCGATGGTAGAGAAGCAAACTAGCAGGGTTATTAACATGGTGAAATCCAAGAATGATGGGGAATACACTGAACACCCCGTGAAGGTATATTGTCAGGAACATGTGATTCGTCAATATTTCACTATTAAAGGGACACCACAACAAAATAGTGTGACAAAAAAGATGAACCGAACACTACTTGAAAGGGTACAGTACATGTTGTCTAATGCTAGATTAGGCAAGATATGTTGGATTGAAGCCTTATCAACGACATGTTACCTCATAAACCGATCCTCAACATCAACTATCGGTTTCAAGACACCCATGGAGGTATGATATAAAATTTCCATAGACTAATCACATTTAAAAGCTTTTGAATGTCCTGCTTACTTTTATGTTAAGGAAGATAAGATAGGGGTTAGAGCTATGAAGGGTATTTTTCTAGGCTATCTAGAAACAGTCATAGGGTATAGGATTTGGTGTCCTGAGATGAAAAAATAGGTAATTTCTAGTGATGTTAAGTTCTATGAGGAAGCATTGTTATAACTTAAGTGTGACACATGCAAGGATATGTCTCCTATATGGAAAGAGGATAGTTTTGATAATGAGGTTGATTTTTTGTAATTAAGGGATGATAATGGCTCAGAGAGGGGTTTTGATAACTAGTTTTAATTCTATTTTTTTTGTTCCTTTTTGTTTTAGGTTCTTGTTGATTCTTTTAGGATTTCTCTTTAGTTTTATTATATTTTTGGTTAATTTTGTTTGATCTTATTTTGTTTTCGATTTTATTACTTTTCAGACATTTTTGGAGCTTTGCTGATCATGTTGCTGCATTCTGCATTCCACGCCTGGGCTTGATTCTACACCTCAGCGTAGTTCTGTGCCTAGGCTCATTTTCCTTTCACGCTGCAGCTCAATTCTGCGCCTAGGCGCCACTCATTCTACGCCTTAGCTCCAAAATGCGCCTCAGTGCAAAACTGCGCCCCAGCGCCATACACTCTGCGCCCCAGCGCCATACACTCTGCGCCTCAGCGCCATACACTCTGCGCCTTAGCGCCCATTCACCTGCGCCCCAGCGCCATTCCTTCACGTGTTTTGCTTTTCAACGTGATTTTCGACTATTTATTGCAGGAAGAAAGCTGTCGGTTGATAAATGCTACATAAATGCTATGCCAAGCAACCTGTTGGCTCATGAATACAAAAGTTAACAAACCTTTCGGCTAATAAATGTTAGGGCGAACAAACTGATTCGATATAAATAAACATTTATACGGAGGCTAAAAAGGAGGAGAAGAGTGGCAAGAGATGGAAGTTACACACCAAAGCAGAGCATAGAGCAGAGACAAGAAGGAGAAGAAAATCGAGAGATTTTCTTCTCACTTGGATGCGCATTCTGGATTTTGTTTCTTCATCGGCCATGAGTTCTATTTTTCTTATTATTATTATTTCTTTATATTTTAGCATGAACTAATTACTTTGTAGGGACTATGATGTAACCTAACCTTTGGATATTATTTTCTTGTGTTAAATTCTGTTTGGATTTCTTCGATTATTTATGAGTATTTGAATATTGATTTAATGCTTTCATATAACTGGCCATTGTATGAATGATTTTAGTTATTTGCTATATTGGGAGGTATTGTATGATAATAGAAATATATTCTTATGCCATGATTTGTATGTATGATTGAAAGACATATGTATATCTTGTGTAGTTTTTTTAAGAGTAATTCACAATGTGATTGAATTTGTTTATTCTAAATTTAATTAGAAATAATTAATTTAGAATTTCTGAGTAAATTTAGGGTTCTTGAGAGAGATCCTAGAAAGCTTAGGATAAATAAATTTATCTAAGCTCGACGGAGAAAGATAAATTATTTTAGGAATTACTGCTTTCATAAATATTGAAGAATCCAACAAAAATCTTTTTAATGAAAATTATTCAAATGGTGATGGCGAAATCATAGTCCTAACTTTTTCCTTATAAGAATTTTCAGTCCATTTTTCTGTTAAGTTTAAATTATTCGTTTTATTATTTAATCTTTGAATCCGATTTATTCAGTGTCTAAATAGTTTTTAATTCAGTTTAAATTAACATTTAATTAATCAATCTCTGTGAGACAATAACTCAGCATTACTACTGTATTATGAGATACGATTCTGTACACTTGTAGAAAATACACATCAGGTTTATCGAGTTCTAGTATGGTGATGAGAGTTCTAGTCATAGGAATAATAGAATGGGGGACACAATAAAGATTGAGCTAGAAACTATTACAGAAGAGGTTCCTAAGGAGAAATCTAATGAACAGCAAGGGCAGGAGCAAAAGGTTCCTTAGTTGTTTTTGGTAGCACAAAGAAAATGTCGGATTATTAGAGCACGAATTTGAAGATATCACGGTTTATGTGTTTTCTGTTTATCAGGAGTATGGGGATGCACCTACTATGTATAAGCAAGTTTGTAATAGCATCCATATGGATGAGTGGAAGTGGCTATGGATGAGGAGATAAAATCTTTTCGCAAGAATTATACATTGGAGCTGGTGACACTTCCAAAGGGAAAGAAGGTCATAGGGTGTAAATGGGTGTACACTTTGAAAGATGGCATTCCGGATTCCAAAGGAAAATTGATTAGTGTAAGATTCAAGGCAAATTGGTTGTTAAAGGATTTGCATAAGCTAAAGGCACGGATTACAATGAATTTTTCTCTCTGGTGGTTAATCACACTTCAATTCATATCCTTTTAGCTATGGTGGCACAATTTGAGATGGAGCTTGACCAATTAGATATCAAGACTACTTTCTTACACGGAGATCTGGAAGACGATATTTATATGATTCAGCTGGATGGATTTGCTATTGCTGGGTAAGAGGGTAAGGTATGCAAACTTAAAAAGTCATAGTATATGTTGAAGCAAGCTTCTCGATAGTGGTAATTAATGTTTGATAACTTTTATGTTAGAACTAAAATTCACACGTAGTGAGTATAATCATTATGTGTATTTCAAAAGATAAGATGATAGTTCTTTTATCTACTTATTACTTTATATTGATGATATGTTGATTGTTGCTAAGAACATATATGAGATAGAGCTACTAAAGATTAAGTTAAGCAAGAAGTTAGAAATGAAAGATTTGGGTCCAGCGAAAAAGATACTAAGGATGAAGATAGTAAGTGATAGAAAGCTTGGAAGATTCTTTTTATCATAATGGCAATATCTTGAGAAGGTAGTTACTAGATTTAGCATGGATAGAGCTAAACCAGTTAATACTCCATCAGCTTCTCACTTTAAGCTTTCAGGATTAGATTCATCTACTACTGTAGCAGAGAAGGAGTACATATCACAATTTTTTTATGCTAGTACGGTTGGCAACTTAATGTATGCCATGGTTTGCACATGTCCGAATATTACTCATGTAGTAAGTTTGGTTAGTCGATATATGGCTAATTCTGGTAAGACACATTGTCAGGCGGTTAAGTAGATCTTGAGGTATCTTCGAGGTATGTTAGACATTGGTTTGATTTATGAGATTCATCTCATTTTAGTACAAAAGGGTATGTTGACTGAAATTATGTTGGTGATTTAGACAAGTGTCGATCTACAACGGGATATTATTTTAAATTAGCGGGGGGTCTTATATCTTGGAGGTCTATGCTACAGTCAATAGGTGCCTTATCTACAACAGAAGCAAAGTATATGGTAGTGATAGAGGCAGTGAAAGAGGCCCTATGGCTTCGAAGTTTGGTTCGTGACCTGGGTGTGACTCAAAAGACTATTATAGTTCTTTGTGATACTCAGAGTGTCATCCATTTGGCTAAGAATCAAATTTATCATGTAAAGACCAAGCATATTGATGTTAGGTTTTAATTTATCAAAGATATTATCGAGGATAGTATGATAATCCTAGATAAAGTAGATACTAAGAAGAACATAGGTAATATAATGATGAAGATGGTACCATTGGTCAAGTTGGAGGATTGTCTCAACTTGATTAAACTCTCTCATTGTTGATAACACATCAAAGCGGATGATGACAATGAAAAACAAGTGTATCTTATTAGTTTCATTCCAAGGTGGAGAAATTGATCACTAAAGTAGAGATTGTGAAAATTATGGCAATCAATTAGAGTTAGGAAAGGACTTTGCTGCAGAATCCTAGTTATATCTTATTTACATATAGGAAAATATTTTAACTAAATATTTAATTAAGAAAATATTAGTTCAACTAGGAAAGGGGAATGTAAAAGGATTCTGATTCTTTTACAGTACATGAATCTCATATTGCTTAAGAAAGCAATAGAAGGGAGCATAGGAACACTATATAAAGAGAGCCTAGTTCTCTAGTTGAGGGTAATCATATTTTCTAAAAGTTGAGAGGTTTATCCATAGCAATCTAGTTGAGAAAAATAAAGAAGAAAGATTAGATCAATCCTTCAAGGATTATTCTAGTTAATTAAAATTGAGAGATCAGTTTGTTCTCAAGAGATCTTTGTAATCTTCTTCTATAGTTTTTCTTATAAAGATTGTTTGTCATTATCCCGTGGACGTAGAAATATTGTCAAACCTCATAAAATTTGTGTCTTACTATTATTGTTGTGATTGATTGTTCTTTAGCTTACAATTACCAATTTCGATCATGAAGCTATTTGGGTTATTCGTTGGTTGTACTTAGTATTTCCTTGATTGGATTAATCTACGTTTACTTTGATGACATCAACCCGGGATTTTTTCAACAAAAGGGACCAAATAGTTATGTTTAGTGTACTCGTTATCCTACATGTCATAAATTCAATTTATTTGCTAGATTCATAGGAATTCATTTTCAATACACTGAACATATATTAATAGATTAAATATTATTTACTAGATTCAGGAAAATTCATTTTCAGTACACTGAATATATATCATTGATTAAATATTGAACTTCCCAAGATGTATTGAATTTAGAGATACTTCAATCCTACTTGTCAAAAATCTAAAACTTAAAAATCATATTTGTCATTCTATATGTCAACTATATAGGCTCATGCTTCAAGATTAAATAGATATATAAATTACCTTGTAAACAGGGCCAAACACACCTTCTCCAAGCTTATTTTCATGAGAAAAATTTTGTATGGCCGCAAGTTGGAGACCTAGTGGGAATAGAGGGAACTCTTGAGACTCCAATTGTCGTTGTACTCGTAAAATATTATAAGAATAGTTCCTTCTTCTACCTTTACCTTCTCCCATGCCAAGTAATTGAACTTCTTGACTATTTACATTCTCCTCTACACGACACAATGCATTAATTAAGCTTAATGAACGTGTACATTTACTAGAGTACTCATAAAATTATGTACATTTTTAAACATTTAGGGAAAATTTTGTAAAATCAGGAACATGTAGGGGTAATTTTGATATGAGGTACAAGAATTTAAGGATAATATAGTTACACCCTCACACTTCACCTTAATTCGGAACAATTTTATAAAATTATAAACATATTTGTTATGAGCTACAAGAATTTAAGGATAAATATAATTAAACCCTCATACTCTACCTTAATTTGGAACAATTTTATAAAATTATAAACATATATGGGTTTTCATATATTACTCGTTCTTTTATTTTGAATTCTAGGAGGGGCAATTACCTAGAAGTAATATAATCTCAATGGATATATTGATAAGCACTTAAAAGTGTACATTTATTGTAAGTTTAAATATCATTTTTACACTTTAAGTGCTATTAATTTANATATATTATTATTCTAATATTTATTATTTGTACCTGATTCGAGCAAGACCCAATAACCTCGAAGCACCATAATGGTCAATGGGAGCATAGTAATGGCCCACCATACATAGGGCTATGATAAGCCTAAAGGCAAAATCCCATTCAAGAGCGTCGAAGATTAGGATCTATAATCTTCATGATGTAGCTGTCAAGAGCATAACTTACGGAAACTGTTGAGCATGCTACTAAAAATAACTAAGGCATAACCTCTCGTGGGTCCCATGTATCTCCCCTTACCTTCCAAACGAGGAGAGTCGTATCCTGATGACCACCATTCCTAGTTGTGGTGGTTCAACCTGCTCCATCAATGAGTAAGCAACAAGTTTGAAGGATGAAGGATGATTGATCACCAAAAACTTAAGGTATAAAAAGTTATCTTAATACTCAAATATTCATTCGGTCCCTTGAACACAATACCCTAGGCACGTTGTTCTTATCAATAGATCACGTGTTGGGGTACAAACACATTGTGTGACTCATGAGTATCGCAAGTCGTATATACTGACTTGAACGTAGGAATGCAAACACCGATGATTCCACTGGCATTGCCCTCTTATATCATTTCTTTTTGTAGGACCAATCAAGAATGGTCTATTTCACCTTATCATTTGACATGTGATGTTGGTTGTGTGAGAATCAAAAGTCACCCGACAAGATTTGTTGTTATTTTAATTCTATCTAGTGATAGATCATCACATCAAATTATATATATTTAATTTTATGGTTGGGTCTATCTGTCCCTAATTTTATAACCTGGTAGTATGGGTGTAAGTACTGTCTATTTTATATATCTAAAATTGTGATTCACAAGTACTCCTATAATATTATAAACATTGTCAATCTTACCCTTCAGATTTAGGCCTTGTTGTCAATGTTTTGTTATGTATGCAATGATTAAGTCGAGGTATTTGTCGTTTATTCGTAAGCAATGATGTCAAATTTTGTTTTTTAATCGACCACTTATTCTGGTCCAGTCTGCTCGATTGGCGAACCTAGATTAATAATAGTAATAAAGTGAGGTACAGAGAAAACGGGGATAAATACTAAACACCCCCAAGGTTTGATCTAAATAACAAATTCAC